>VDFB02085296.1:70279-199356 GCA_007258455.2 Sequoia sempervirens
TTCTTCCTCATCTGACAATGACTGCAACTTAAATGTCTTCCCATTCTTCTTGAAAGAAATAGTGTTCTCTTTCCCATCATACATTGCACTTTTGTCATACTGCCATGGTCTTCCCAATAGAAGATGGCATGCATCCATGGGTAATACATCACAAATCAACTTGTCCTTGTACCCTCCAATGGAGAACTCTACCATTGTTTGCTCATTGACAAGAACACTCTGCCCTTTGTTCAACCATATCACCTTGTAGGGATTAGTGTGGGGTATTTTCTCTGATTTAAACTTCCTTACTACCTCCTCAGAGATGATGTTATCAGTTGAACCTGAATCCACAATAACCTTGTATACTTTTCCAAGTACTTTGCATCTCACTCTAAATAAAGCTCTTCTTTATTTTGGCTCTTCCTTGACCAGTTGTCTGATCAAAACTCTGCTAAAAATTAGATTCTCCCCCACTTCTGATTCAACGTGACTAACCTCTAGTGATTTGGTACTCATGGTGTCCTCTTGAGTATATGCTACTCTCTTCTCAGTATTTGATGAAAATGCTTTCTCTGGGCACCTATAAGTTGGATGTCCTACTTGACCACAATTGTAACACTTCATACTAGCAAAGTATGAGTTACTTCTGCCTGCTCCTCTTCCTCTATTTGAACCTCCTTGAGGTCCTCTACCTCTGTTATACCCTCCTCTAGAAGGTGTCTCACTTCCCTGCTCTATGAGTTTAGACTCCCCCTGATTTCTTTGTTTAGTCCCTCTACCTTGGTATCCACCTCTATGTCCTCTTTGATCTCTGCCTTTGCCTCTACTTTTAGAAACTTGGTCTTGTTTCCTCTTGCTTCTTTCCTCAATCTTAATAGCTAATTGGTAACATTGGTGTACTATCTTAGGACTTAGAAGAGTCATCTCCTCTTGGATGTTTCATTTCAAGCCATTAAGATACCTAGCCACCTTGAGACTTTCATCTTCTGAAACATTAGACCTCATACAAAGTTTTTGGAACTCCTCAGTGTAAGTGTTCACATCTTGGTCTCTTTGCCTCAAGCTCTATGTTTTCTTGTGCAACTAAATTTCATAATCATCTGGCATGTATATTTCTCTCACTTTTGCAACCATACCTTTCCAAGTTGAAATAGGCTTCTTGCCTTCCTTTTCCCTCTTTGTCTGAATGAACTTCCACCATGTCAAGGATGAACCTCTTAACCTTGATTTGGCCACCTTTACCTTCTGTGCTTCAGTGACTCCATCACATTCAAAATGGTTTTCCATTCCCTCTATCCAATCCATGACTAGATCAGCTTCCATTTTCCCACTAAATAGTGGTACGCCTTCAAGTGCTTTTCCACTCAAAGCCTTCAATGCCTTCAAGAAGGGCTCCTCTTGCAAAACAAGTTCAGGTTTAGGGATCTTGTCTTCCTCTACAACCTCTTCTTTCTTTGGTTCCCTTCCTTCCAACTACACATTACTCAATGCTTGCTCAAGTTGTTCTAGTCTTTCCCTCAATAGCCTATTGTCTTCCTCCTATCCTTCAACCATATTGGCCAATTCTACATTTGTCACCATGATGGTAGAACCACTAGACTCAATCTCAGACATGTAATAGTCAATCCCAAATATTTTGCTCACTCTGATACCACTCTAATAGGGAGGGGTCAGAGGAATCAATCACAGATTCCTGCTCTAAGGTCTTGCTTGCAAGACCTCCTTGGTGTTTTGCTTCACCACCTTAACCTATAGGACCCTACTCATGACTAGGTACCCTTGGTTCTCCTAGCCAACCCCACTACCTTCACAATTCAAACTACCAAGTCAACCTTGGTGCAATGCTTCAACTCCTCCTTAGCCCTTAATCTACCCTAAAGGATAACCTATCCTCAACACTCAATTAGATATTTGTAGGGGTGTAGAGTTGTCTCCAATAGCTTCAAACCATCCTCCTAGGGTTCTTGAAGGCTCACCATAATCCACCTTTTCATCGCTTTCACCAAACCCTCATTTAGGGTTAAAAAGGCTACTAGCCCATGAGCCCCAATTAGGTCTCTATCTCCGAGAAAATTGGTCTTTTCTCAAAACTTTCCAAAGAACACGTCATTATTTCTTTGAGTTTCTTGGTTCAAATGAACACCTCTTAAATATTTTTGAGGTCTTGGGCCTTTATCAGCTATACAAAGGCTCAACTTGAAAATGGGCATAAACTAGGGTTTTTAAGCCATTTTCTAGTTGCCTTCAATCTATCAAGTCTTTCACCAACCAAATGAGTTAGTGGAGCCTCCTCATGTTTACTAGACCTTGGTAGGACCTCCACCTACATCCTCAAAAAGGAAATTCAACAAGAGTCAATCACCCCTGCAAGTTATGTGCCTTGTACTCCTTGTCTTCCCTAGTTGGACTCTTCCTGGCTTGCCAAGGGTAAGACTTTGCCAACAGCTCTTGTGCTCTCACAAACCCTAAAACCTACCATATGTACACACATGGAGTCTAGTCAATGTTCCCAAAGGTCCATACAATTTGTACGGTGGGAAAGTGGACTAACACTCCATTTCAACAAAACTATTTGGTTCAGACCAGTAACAAGGTTAAAATGAACTATTTACAAACAATGATTGAAATCAAATAAAAAAGACTAAAAGATGGCACACTAAGCTTGAGAAAACACTAAACTACATCCTCCACAAAGCATAGTAAGAATTTCAATCCATTAAAGCTCTACTATGAAGCAAAAATCAGTAATAACACACAAAAACACTAGTTTTCTTTCAATTCACAAAATTTTCCCACAATACCAACACTTCCAACCCTACACTCAAGTTGAGGCACACCTTAAATATGGTTCCTCAATTAGTTATGCACCCTTGGTCAGACATATCAGTTACATAGTGGCAAAAGTTGCAAAATGCACTATGTTTTTCAACTTTTTCCAATTTTTAGAAAACTAAGTAAGATGAGTTTCTAAACTCATCCATCCTTTCACAACTTCTATCCTAGAAATCAAACACATCCCTAAGCTATCTCCTCAACTCAATGGTCAACATGACCTTCATGGTAACAAAACAAAATTTCATTCTAGATTTCTAATTGCCTAGTGAAATCGCCTGTTCCTTAGGTGCTCTGCACCAAGAAACCTCTATGATGTGAATCCCAAGGGAAAGCAATAACATATGGATTGAGTCAATTATATTTGTCTTCAAAAGGGTTTGAATTTTTTATGAGGTTCAAGTGTTTGTCTCCATGGTGTTTTCGATCAAGAAATGCATTTTGTAACCCAAGAATAAGTACAATCCTATGAATGTGTAAGACAATATTTGTTGGATTCCCACTTGGAAAAGTCTAGCTAGTGCTTATCTTTAATGGTTAGATGTTTGACCCCACTGCCTCCTCCATGGCACTCACTTATACCTGTAGCCAAGCAAGAATACCCATGGAACCCGTGCTGCATGTTTTCCATTTCTACTAAAAGACCATAAAAGTGTGGGTGGCTTCCGTGGTAATGACCGCTCTTGCACCAACAAATAGATTAAAGGATTTTGGCAATTCTAGAACATGGGCTTTTAAGGACTTTCCATTCGCGGGAAGATCAACCATATGGCAAGAGTCCCTTCGTGATCCATTCACTAATCAACCGCTGATATTGGCGTTTATTCCAATACCCACATTTATATCTCGCTGAAATACTCTTGGCTTTAGAGTGTTACCGGTTGAGTCATTCCCTTGGGTGAATACTTTTTCCCCAAGGCAGGCCTCTAGGATAAACAAAAGCTGAATAAAGGACAATATTCGTAACTCGATCAATCCTTGTTGGCAACAAAGAGAGAGAATATATGCAATAATTCCCCCACTCACACTTCGCACAAATATTTGTTCAATTTTAAACCCAAATTGAAGTGTGGAGGTGATTGCTTTATCTCACCCTAAAGTCATGAAAAGGCCTTTTGATTCTCAAAATCGCTATAAAGTGTGAGAGAAGCGCATACGTCCTTTTTCAATGAATTTAGTTTAAGTAAGCCTTTGGAAAACAAAGTTGCACTTGTTCTTTTTAAATCCACAAAGCAAAATGTGAGTTCTTTTTAAGCACCAAAAGACAAGTGAGAGATATCTTGTTCAATTGTTTAACCAAAACAAACTCTAATAAGTTGTGATCCTAATGTTCATTTTAGCCTTTGCAAAAAATTGAAAAGATTCTTTTTAAACCCAAATGAAATTAGTGTCCTAAGAAAGGAGGGATAACAAATTCCTTAAAAGTGTTAAGCAAACACTAAAGTGTTTAAAAACACTTTGATCTTGTGAAACATCCTCCTCATGCTTCTCTTTTCTTCGTTTTCGATTTCCAACCTACAAGAAAGAAAATCAATCAGGTTCTAGAAAATACAGAGATTAAAAAGCATAAAATAGAAGATAAACTCATTAATGACCAAAAGCATGTGCTAAAATTTAATTTCCACTTTTTACTCCCTGACAGTGGCGCAACTCATGACTGCATCGCAATTTGATTTCCAAGCAATGCCCTTACAACGCTGCTTACTAGTCAGCGTCGCTCTGTGTCGGGATAGTGAACTCAACTGTGTCGCCCTTTTTTCCCAATGTCGCAGTTTGAAGTTTTTGTGAAAATTCCTGCGAGTCAAACGGTCAAGCGGCACACTTAGAAATTCAAATTTTTGGGTGGGAAGAGTCCAGCATCACAGTTTGAATTTCAAGTGGTGCCATACAACAACGTTGAAGGGTTAGCGGTGCCAAAATAGCGATGCTAAGTTCTCAGCGTGGGATTTTTCTGTGTGTAAGCAAAAATGGGGAATTTTGTGAGAAAAGTGGAAATTTATGAGATGTTGCCCTCCTTCTAGCGCCAAATGTGTGAACCCCAATCCTAATACCTCCAAAACACAATGAATAAACACCTTAAGTTAGAGATTGCAAGCATGAACAAGGATTCCCCATGAAATCCATTTACAAACTTCAAATTAGGAAATAAAACAATGAAGAACACAATAAAAGCAACAAAATAGATTGAATACTAATTTAAGTTTGCAAACTCATGATCCCATGGGGGAATTGGTGCCAATTTGATGTGAAAATTGGCCCTTTCCCAATTCCTATGATGCAAGATTGATATGTTGAAGATGTGTTGATGATTGATCCACTTTGTTGTTGAAGGATGAATGCTTCCAAGCTAAATCTGCAAAACCTAGCTATGATTCAATGGTGATGGATGATAATGGCTAAACATTTTAGCATGGTAACTTTACATAATTTGTGGATGATCAAATGAGGATATGAGCTCTTTATTTATAGAATGCCAAGATGGATGAATGCCCAAATTTGAGTAATGTGGGACTAACACTCATCCAATGGCATGGTGCCACTTGTCAATCTATGAATGGATGGAGGATGTGCAAGATTTGGGGATTGTGCCAATAAATGCATATTTTTGAATTTCAAATTTGTTGAAATGACTTGTAAAAGGGAAGGGAAAATGCAATAAATACCACTTGGCTCAAGACAAAGGACATGTAAGATGAATTTATTGCCTTGTTGGATGTACATGTTGACTTGAAATTTTGAATTCAAACTTGGAGAATATTCCAAAAGATGCCTTGTGAGGAAAATAGAGATTTAATAAATGAATTAAATCTATTTTCATGTGCAACTTGCAAAATCTAGAGGATAGGACATGATAAGAGATTAAATTAATCAAGGGTCAATTAATTTAATAAGAGATTTAGATGATGTGACCTGTTTGACTCAAATTTATAGGTTTATTTAAATCAAATAAGAGAGGAATATGATAAGAGATTAATTAAATAAATACTTTGATTTATTTAATTAAAAGAGGTGGTGTTAGATCAAATTAAATAAGGTTTTAATTTATTTAATTTAATAGATAGACTTTAGGAATTTAATCAAATAAAATTAATTATTTAATTAAATAGGGATAATTAGATTAGATGGATTGATTTAATTAAAAAATGAGACTTAATTAGATAACTGGTTTATTTAATTAAGGGAGGAATATTGATGAATTAAATTAGCTAAGGAAATTTGATTAAATGGTTAGGCTAAGGGATGATTCAGGATGAAACGATGTTAGTAATCGGAATCAAATACACAATGTCAATCGGTATATTTTACGTGTCTACATTAAGTCATAGGAGAACCCAGAATTTCTAGTTTTTCGTAGACCAATAATCATATTAGTTAGGTAATGGAGTCAAGACTAATTTCTTAATTCACCTAACAATTAGAGTTTTTTGTAATCACCTAAAAACAAGACGACCTTAGAAAACACCTAAAACAAGACAATACTTTACGTAATGAGGAAATACATCACTATATAACATTAAATCAAAGGAATTTATTTACAAAGATTCACTCCACCCCCAAAGGGATGAAATGTTTTAAATATTTCTTACTTCATGGTAGTGCGAAGAGCTTCCCATTGATTTTGTTTCTGCCTGAAAGGCTTTACTTCTCTTTTGGTGGGAATGTAGGAGACAATCCCACTGGAATGAAGATTCTTGGGTATTTGTATGTCCAAGAAAAGCTACTCTGAAAAAATTCAAAATATGATGCAAATGGGAAATTTGATGCCCCTGAGGCATTAGTTATGTTGTAGTCCATCCTTGGGATGTTGATTTCTTCAAACCAATCAATCGAGTTCCAGACTCAATTTCTATAATGTCATAGGTGATCTTTGCTAACATGAAAATATCCTTTGACCAGCTCATAGATCAGCTCTAGATCGCCTTTAACACATAGGAGCTTGATTCCCATGTTTTTGGCATCTTTGAGGCCTAACAAAAGCACCTCCTTCTCAGCTTCAGTGAATTTCAATTGCATAAATGGTGCAACTGTCCTTTAGGGGAGATGACCATTTCCCTTGCTTCTAAACTTGTATTTGAACAACCTCCATTAAACTATGTTGTCCATGACCTTGTGTCCTTTGTTAGTCTCTTTTTAGAACAAGCAATGTTCTGATCTTTAGTTTCTATCTCTGACAGAGTCACATAATTACCAGGACTTGTTTCAAGATTTTCTCCTGCTGGGACAAATGACTTGAGTAGAGCTTGCTTCTTTAAAACATTGAAAATATGATCTAGTTGTTCTGGATGATCCTAAAGATATTCCAGTTGAGATATTTGTACCTTGGTCTTCATCATGGAAGCTACGATGTCAAAATTTGTTGGAGACAAATCTTTAGCAACTGGCATTGTGTTCTTTTGTGAAGATCTGGGATTGGAAATGGGAGGCACCTCTTTACCCTTTTCATTTGATTTTTGTCTTTCTTCTTCTTTTTGTGCCTTGAAGTGTTCAGCATGTGTGAACACAGGTGATGAAATATTTTCATGATTCACCATGAAAGCATACTGATGGTATGCTTTTTCTTTTTCTTTAATAATAGGTTCAAAGTATCCCATTGCGGAGTCACCATCAAAGTTGTTTATCTGTGGTAAGACAATGTTCGAACTTATTGTTGGTACAAAACTAGAACTGGGAGCAGCTTCAATGTATCCCATGATTTGGGTCATTCTTAGATTCTTTGGACATGTGAATCTGGTATGTGCATTAGTTTCATGGAAATAGAAAAATACTGCATTGTGTGCAACTTCAATCATTGGCTTTGATGGAGATGTTGGAAACCATGGCTGAAAATTGTCTCTTTTTGGCTAGTACGATTGCTAAGCTAGAGATCTGATAGAATATTTTTTCATCAAGCCAGAAGTGATCATATCATCCTCCAACTTGATGGAATTTTCTTGTGCACTCTTCAACTCTATTTCTTTTGTTGTATTGAGGAAGAAGGCTATCTCTGATGGAAGAGCATTTATGAAATAGCTCATCAGAAGCTTCAGTGACGGATCGAGTGTAGAAGAAAGTCATGTAACAAGATGATTAAATCTTTCCACAAACTCCCTCATGTGTTTGTTGTGCTCCATCTTTGAATTTACGAGTTGGGAAAACAACAAATGATTGTCTTCAGTGGACTTGAATCTCGCCAGAAATTTCTCACTCATAGTTTCCCAGCTTGTAATAATGCCTAGCTTCAAGTGATTGAACCAGTGCACAACATTCCCAACAAAAGTCTCCAAAAAGAGACGCACCGTGATGTCTTCATGTTGTACATGCAAGGTGGCACAGGCCATTGTGAATATAGCAAAATGTTCATCTGAGTGTCAACTTCCATTGTTGTGTAATTGGGGAAAGTGCTTCCTTGACCCTTTAGGTAACTCATGATTTACCTGAGAAGCCAAACCTCCAATGTTATTACCCCAAGGTAATGAAGGTGGACGTCCCTCGCTAGCATTATTGTTGTTACCATCCATTGCTTCTTATATGGATCATGCAATAAGATGTCAAAGGATTATTCTTGTGAAATAAAGCATTAGCTTTCTTGAATTTTTATACCTCGTTGCCCCACGCTGGGCACCAAAAATTTGTTGGCGTTTCAATTAGCACCTTTGGAGTGCTTATTGGAAATGGACAACTATGCACAGTGTGTGATGATTTATCTTCAAATTATGGAGGGGAATCTCCCTCTTTTTGTTGATGTTTGCATAAAAATTAAATTAAACTAATGTTCCTATCTTTTTACTTGGTGACACAACACAAGGGTACAAAAGCACATTGCATTGCAGCTAAGGTTTTCTCTGGTTTCTATAGATCTTAACTACATCTAAGCTAACTTTTAATCTATCCTATCTCATCTAGATAAACAGAGCAAGAATGGGATGGTTGGATCACTTAGGTTGACTATCTTTCAGAATGTGTATGGAGGCTCTAAAATTTCAAATCTACGTTGGAATAAGGTCTTATGCAAGCAAATGGTCACATGATAAGTTAAATCTCAGGATTTCCAAGGAGGAGGAACCCCTGTCCAAGGTGTAGGCTGGGATGCAACTTACTAGAAACAACAAATAACAATGAACTTGATTACATGACTCTTGAGGAGGTAATGGCACCTGTCTAAGGTGTAGGTGTAAATATAGATCACTAAACAACATCAAAAAATAATCATTAATCTCCAAATTCCCAAGGAGGTGACGACACCTGTCCAAGGAGCAGATTGAAACAAAAGATTATGAGAACATACTTTGATAAACCTTGAAATTGTGGATCAAATTGCATATGCCTTTTGATTTATTTCTACAAACTCCCTCAACGCTTTACAAATATTTGGGAAAGAAAGGGTAAAAAATCATATACAATTGCTTATCAAACCAAACAACTCTCATCCAAGAGTGAACAAATATGACTTGCAAGCATGATGGCACAATGGCACAACAATTTTGTGTAGTAATTAGAGTTAAAGAATAAGGAGCAATACTACTCTTATTTATAGAAGTCAAAGGAGTAGGCAACCCTAAAATCTCCTTGAGTTAACAATGAGTTCTTGCCAATCTGCAAGATTTATTCCTATGTCTAAAAGTAGGTAATGTAACAGTTAATTGGGAAGTCTTCTTCAATTAACTGATTCTAAACTAAAAGAGAAGTCTAAATACAAAAGTGCCTCCAAAATAGACATCCACAATTAGTGGAAATCCAAAATAGACATCCAAATTAGTGGAAATAGACATGCATGATTAGTGGGATGAATTAACTTGGAAAGAGGCATCAAGTTAACTCATGTTTCATAAATGCTTTTTGGAAGCTAGGAATTTAACTAGGTGTTTACACCTCATCACCTTGAGTCAACAATTCCTTAACCAACTTGCATTGCTTGTGAACTTGGAATTGAGATTTGTACATTATGAAGCTCATTCAACAATAATAACCACTTCAATTTTTCTTGATTATTTTCTAAGTTCGGGTTGTGCCCTCATCACTTGTTGACATGAAGTGTGGAAGTAATTGGTGGTGGCTCTGTGTTTGGAATGACTACCTTCCACATTTTCATTATCCATTGAATGGTGATGTCATTTACGCTTTCCAAAGCGTCCAATTTGACTATGGCTTCACTTGATGCACGTTTTTGTTGAGTGCTTTCAGAAAGTCATGAAGTAGGACCATTTTAGTCTTGATTTCAACTTGAGAGTAGTGTATTATGAAAAACTCGATTGTTGACTGTAAACATGGATATGTTTAGACAACTTTTTCTACAATAGCTAAAAATAGCCTTGTCGAGGGGTAATTTTTATGAAAAATTATGAGATGAGGGTTTCGTTGGGAATAACTTTCTAAGTGAACTTAGAATGTCAGAAAATCCAAAAAGTCACTTTTTCTTATACATGCAAGAACCCTTTGGGGTAGAGGTTTTGGAGGCATCATAAGCTTACTTTTTCTAGAAAAATCTAACACATGGGTACTGTAGGCGCTTCAAAGCTAAGCAAACCCAATTTGTCATATTTTCAAAATTGTGACTTTTTTTGGAAACCCTAAAAATGGGGTAGAAAGGCTACTGTTTTTGAGAGAATCTGGCACATGGGTTTTGCTAAATATGTTATGTTGATCATACCTAGAAGACCATATCTACGAGTAATTGTCATTTACTTGGACATGCAAGAATATTTAAGACAAGAATAGAAAAAAAAAGAGGGGAAGAAGTTTGGAAGTTATAATTGCCTATTTGACCCTTCAAGAACATCACACCTAGTTGAAAACCATGATAAATTATCCTTCTGAATGTTCAAGAAAATCAAACCTAAAAATGTAGACCTTGATAAACTGTCCCTCCTTGCAACTTATTGTTGAAAATATGAAGAACAATGAGAAGATCCTCTGTTAGATCTTCAAAAAAAATGTTGGAGGAGAAAAATGCTTGTTCTTGAGCTTCAACCTGCAAAGAAAGTGATGAATTATGATGCCTAGACTTGATATATGTCATTTGATGTTAAAGCAAGCAATTTTAGATGCCAACACATGATTGGTGAGTCAATTAGCCTACTATGGAGTTCCCAGAATTGATTTCCACCAATTATGGGACATTTTAGACATGGAAAAGTTTTTTAGATTGACAACTTTAGTCAACTAAGCCTAGTTTGACTTTCATCCAAGTTGAGGAGTTGAACATTTTTCATTCTTCTTTCCGTGATGAAGTACCTCCATTTGATCTATGATTCTGGTTGTTTGGTTGATCTCGAGGTGTTGTTGATAGATCCATTGCTAAGATGAAATAACTATAAAGAAGTGTGCTTGGGAGATGCAAAGCTCAAAACTTGAATTTGATGCCTCAAATTCTTGGGTGCCTTTTCCCAAGAAGGTGCATTTTCCACCAAAATTAGTCAATTTCTTGGGTGTTCTTTAATTCCTTCAGTTTGACCCTCGGTGCTCTTATCTGATATCACCGCTGATTGATGAGTCTGGTGATCTTGCTGAAACATGGGATGGATAACCAGTTCAGTACTAGAAAGGATGAATGGCTTTGTAAATCCTGAAAGTTGATTTAAGTGCCTCAAAAGCTTGGGCGCCCCTAGCCTGTAGGGGTGCTTTTGACTTTTGGTGATGTAATTCTTACTTTCCAATCTTTCACAAATTGTCCCAGTTTGATCTCTATCATTAGATGTCTGATTTATCCATTAAACCTACTGACGGTGTCATTGTTGAGATTGATCAATATGGAGGACTTCCTGGAGGTGACAAAGCTTGAAGACTACATCTAATTTCCCAAAAACTTGGGTGCTATTTTTAGGAAGGTGCATTTTCCTTTAGACTTAGCCAATTCTTCATGTCTTTCATTCTTCCCTTTGCTTCCAGTGTTTTACAATTGATCTTAGTTTGCAAATGATTGGCAAGTCCTATGAACATCCAAATGAATTGATCATGAAGTTGAGAAGATGTTGAATGGATGCTCTGTAGAAAGAAGACATTGAAAAGTTCATCAGGTGACCCAAAATGAAGTATGCCCCTGTCAAGCAGGGGCATTTTTTCCTTGATGTGACTATAGTTCTTTGATGATACATGCTTTCAACATCTCCCGTCTCCACTTCCATTTGTGGGTGATCAATGAATCAGGTGATCTTGCTTGATGACGTGCTGGAAAGCCAACAAAAACATGAAGGAGATGACCATCTTGGCAAAACTTGATAACTGTTTTTGACCTTTAACTTCATGGGCGCTCTTGGCCTGTAGGGGCGCTTTTAGCTATAGTTTCATCATTTTCTTTGAAAATATTCATCTCTTCACACTTTGTGTTCGTCATGTAGCTTGACAGGTTTGAGCATTGTTGTTGATGATGTGAACGTGTGCATCCTAGCAATCACTTTCACCATGTTGTGTGTATAGGTGTTGGAAAAATGACTAAGGCATTTGATTGCATAGCCTCCTTCTGGTAGCAAAGCGTGCATTTTCTAGACTTAGTGAATTTTCAAAAAAATTCACTTTTGAAAATCCCCTCCATCGTAGGTCATCTTTTTGAGCATGTTTCACCATGGATTCTTTGTTGAAGCTTTTGAGGTTTAGATTTCAAAACCTGGTACTGACCATCTACCATTAATGGTTGTGGAGGTCCTAGCTTTTCTCCTGAAAAATGAAAATATACCCACCATAGTAAAACAAAAATTTTGGTGATTTGACTTGACCAATGTGATCATGAAGCCAATTTACCCTATCAAAATCATTTTAAACTAATTCTGGAAAGGTCCTATTTTTAGGGGTTTTCCTAAAAACAAGGGTTTGAAACCCTAATTTTCAAATTTTCAAAAATTTCCAAGTATCTCCCTTGACATAAACCCACAAAAAGCCTATGTTTTGTTTTACCTAAAACGGACTTTTGACAACAATTTTACATGATTTAGCTTATTTTAAGCAAAATGCCTTATTGAAGCAAAAATTTATTATAGGTACAACAATGTCCATTCCCGAGAACCAAAACTCTTATTATAGTGTTATTTGACAGTTTTGAGTAGTTATCACATTATTATAAGCATCGGTTGGTTGACGGTTGTGTTCTTCTTGGCAACCATTGGGTCCTTTAAATACATTGTGTATTGTCAAGGACAATGGGATGATCTAGTCAGATCGACTTTGATCCTTGGCTGACCATGTCTAGTCTTCTGTAATAATTTCATGAGCAAATAAAGATATATTTTAGGTATGTATCTGGTATGCAATGTCATATCCATTATTAATTCATGTATTTAAATTATCAAACAGACTGACAAACAAAAGTTGGAGAAGATGCATGCTTGAGATTCTTTGTCAAAACATAGGAAATGTGTAACTGGCTGTACACCCTAGGCTAAATATTTTACAACAGAAATTTAAGCTCTTGGTTGTTGTAATTTTTGGGTATTAAAAAGAAAAATGCAGTTTGTACTCTAAATTTATTTCTTTCATCTTGTCATTTAATATTTTTCATTGCATTGTTGGACTTCATAGTGCAAAGTGCATTCTATGTTGATGTATATCATGTTTCCTATGGCTTGTGGGGAGGATAATGTCACAGCTGTAATTCAAAATTTATTTTTTTGTACACATTGGCCTGAATGCTTGTCCTTTACCACTTTTTAAGGGTGTGAAATAAAGAACTTTAGTGCTTTAAATCGATATATTTCTAATATAATACATCAATTTATGTTGTAGGAAAAAGGGAACCAGTATATTAAGATGGGAAAGAAGCATTACGCTGATCCAAATGATGGCAATCAATCAGAAGATATCAAACAATATTGAGAATTCAATTTTTTTTGCAAACAGGGCTCATGCCAATCTTCTTCTTGGAAACTGTAGGCGTGCATTGATGGATGCTGAAGATGCAATAAAGATCAATCCAAAAAATGTTAAGGTTGTCAGGAATGACATAGGCTCTTATATGTTTATGAATTTACTTAGATCCAATGGGTGTAATTTCTTCACATTTTAAGCAAGGAAAGATACTAATGCCAATACACAGTTTGATTCAGGAATATTTTATGCACATAATTTTGATTTTGTTTTCTTTCTTCTTTTCCAATTATTTTAGGCACATTTTCTTGGTTTTTTAATTTCCTCCTTTGATTTAAATAATTTAGAGAGAATTAAGTCTTTCTAAGAGTTTATTTGTCTATTCACCTTAATAGATAGATTTTGAATACATTCAAACTTTTCCTTTACTATAATAATTGTTGCACAATGAAAAATATTGTTTTAATGTGCTGATTTGGGATGGTTTTATTTACATCCTAGACCCTTACCTGTTTACTTGTGTAACTGTTTAATTAGGCCTATTATCGAGGGGCAAAAGCTGCTCTTGCTTTAGAATTATTGGCAGAAGCAGGGAGGTTTTCCAAAGCAGGCCTTGAACACTGTATGTCTAATGATGAACTCAAAAAGTTAGAGGAACAAGTTAATGCAAAGCAGGCAGAGATAGACAATCGTAAGCTTCAAGCATCAGAAGCATTATCTACAGCAGAGGTTGGGAAAGTCCAGATTGAAAAGACGTTAGAATTTATCTTTAATTCAATTGGTTTAAGGTTATATACCCCAAGGTCTAATATGATATCCTTTCTGGGATTTCACAGGCTCTTGCTTCTGCATTAGACAGTAGAAGTTTGAAGTTGGGAAAGGTCGTGTATAAAGAGCTAACTGGAGTAAGGAAGCCTAGATTGGATCAATCTGGTATACTTCACTATCGGTTCTCTTCCTTTATGGGGAGGTCATGTCTAGTGACTTTATTGAGGACTTCTGCGAGACCGACACATTTCTTTGAGAATTTGGAGTTTGGGTTTTGAGAAATCATAAGAGTCAAATAGGGAATTCGGGCTCAAAATAGTGTCTAGACATCGTCAAAGTGCTCAAAGGCCCGGAGGACGAAAAATGCCATTGCTTAGGGTCAATTCTGACACCTTCCTATTTTTGTGGGATTCTGCTTTTTTGCTTTTTGCTTTTTTGACTTTTGGCACTTTAGGACCAATCTGCGAAGCAACTTTTTTCGGCCTACTTTTTGCCTTTTTTTAGCTTTTTTGAAAGTTGACCTAGGATTGGGTCCCTCATGTCATGACAACAACGTTCCTATCTTAAAAATAAAAAAATTGTGTCTCCAAGTATAAAAAGCAAGGAAAAATCTCCAGCCAAGGTTTTGTTCCAGATGTCCCAGATAAAAGCAAGAAACTCATCCAAATGTTAGGCAAGGAAAAATCTAGGCCATCCACAAGTTCGCCATGACTTGAAGAACATGGCACAAACATCATCAAGTCCACCTAGACATGAGAAAATGGATGTCAAGAGAACTACAAAGTCTACCATGAAGATGTCCAGCCAAAGGTGAAGTCTTCCTAGAGGAAGTATGAAGATGTCCAGCCAAAGGTGAAGTCCGCCTAGAAGAATCATGCACATTGTCCAGCCAACCTTGAAGTCCGCCCACACTTGGCACAAGAAGTTCAAAGTCCGCCCAAGGTAGAGATGGAAAAGATGTGGCCAAGTCCGCCCAAGGTAAGCATGGCTTGCAAAGTTCAAAGTCCACCCAAGGATGAGAAATGGCAAGTCAAGCCTAAAGTCTGCCCAAGGAAGAAATGGCATGAGGTTGGCAAAGTCCACCCAGCAATGTCCAAACAAATGTGAAGTCCGCCCTGGCCTGTCCAAGCACTTCAACTCCGCCCTAGCACAAAACAAAATGACTAAAGCATGCTAACATTCGCCCAACTAGAAAGAAAAGTCACACAGACGATCAAGTTCGCCATGGATAAAATGAAAGTTCACGAAAATTGAAAGATGATCAAGTTTAAAAGGGTTGGAAAAATAAAACTCAGCACCTAGAATATTTTTTATATTTTTCCAACACTTAGACAAAATTTTCAAAATATCCAACGCTTAGAAAAATTTTCGAACTCAAGAAGAATCTAGAAGATTATGTGCCAACTCAAGGATATTTTGGCTAAGGGTGGTGTCATGGTAAAAAATTAGAAACTTTCTCTTAAGAATTTTCAATGAAGATTAAGTTGCCATTTTGGAGAAAATAAAACAGTCCAAGTTCGACGAATCTAAAAGAAAAACATGAATTTGCTAAAATCATCGAACTCTTCGACTTTATATTAAGTTTAACTTGTCACTTTCAATTCATTCTCTCCAAAGTTCGATTGTGAAAAGGTTTTGGCTCTCTCAAGGTTGCAAAAGATAAATTTCTTTTGGAGGACTTTTGAAGATAAAGTAAAATTTTGAAGTAGAGGACAAAGAATAAAGTGAATTTTCTGAGTTGAAGGACATAATTTCTAGAAAATAACGTGCTTTTTCTGAGTTAAAGACAAAATTTTCAGAATTAAAGACAGATTTACTTGAGAAGGATACCATCTGAGAAAACGATATGCAGCTGGAAAGTCTAAAGCTCAGAACTCAAGAGATTTTCTCCGCCATCGTTGGACCAGTCCTAAAGCAAAATTTGACTAAGGCATCGAATTTCTTTTCCATCCGAGATGCCTTCTAAAGACAGGAATTGAAATGGGAGACTGCTTTTTCCGTGTGTGCAGAAGACTTGGATGGATTGGAATTCAAGGTGAATATGCTGCCACATGTCACGATGGAGGAGGTCAGCCTGATGGTGTCAAGATTCATTGAATATACTGCCACTCAAGAGGATAGGGATGCTCCTCCTAGAAGATAGCTCCTTGTGCTACTTGTTCTCCATGCACTTGCTATTGACGTTATTTTGGGAAACCCTAATTAGGGTTGTTATGTCTTAATCTCGGCCGCTGATCTTAGATTGATCTCGGCCTTTCATTTTTTTTCAAAACTCTATATAAACTACTATTCTCTCATTTCATGGGGTGAAGAGAGTTTTATGAAATTTTTGCTTAGAGCTACTTGGATAATAAAAGTTCATGTGGCAAGATTGCTTTGAATCCTTCTTGTTATCAAGTGGTTGCACGGTTGCATATCTCCTTCAACATAGAATGGATTTATAATAGAATTTGATTTGCACGCTTGTTAGATGAATGAAAGATTTGATAGTATAGATTGGTGACACTCTTGCTCATACTTTCTTTGAATGAATGATTTTTGTTCAATGAGTAAATTTAGCCTGAGCCTATATTGTGGATGCTTTAACTTCTACTTTGAATAAAATATTGTTCTATTGATGGTATTATTCATTGTATGAAAATCTTGAGCACAACCCTAGAAGATTGCACTCATTTTGTGTAGTTTTCATTTATGTGGTGAAGCAAAGTGTTGTTATTGGTTTCACCTAGCCTTCACCGTCTCTTGAGTTCTTAGGAGTAGCATAAAACTTCAAAACCCCTATCCTTTTGTTTTGTTTTTGAAATTCCAAAACTAAAAATCCAAAAAGAAAGAGAAAAAGAGCATATACTGTTAAATTAGTCTAAGTCCTAGCTTGTAAATGATTTGTTAGCGTAAGTCCCCCTTGTATTTTAGCATACATAACCAAGGCAGCTATCCAACATAAAGTCGCCCATTCGCACATATAAACCTTGGACTTGCCGTGTGGTCTTTTTTGCAATCTTGGCACACGTAGTGATTTTGTTCAAGAGAGGGTAGAGTGTCCTTGACATTTTATTCTAAATGTTCGGTGAATGATAAAATGTACACCAACAGGTGGCCACTGTCTATACAAAATGGGATAAATAATATTCATGGTTAAGTTTTTATGTTATTTTTTTGCTTAGTAATTTCCTCTTCATGGAAGATTTCTTACTTTCTCCCCAACTGCATTCACTTGATAATGCCAATTAGACATCAGCCAAATGCAGGAAGGGCCTTACCTAAAAGAAAAGTTCTCGAGTACTTTTTGGAGGACACAGCTGGTACCATAGCCAACAGTTTTGAGGAAGAAGCAAATTATGGAAATATAGATGATGATTTTGCAAGTATGTCAGATATGATATACTGAGCTAGCAACCGTGTTGCAGAGCTATATATGTATTTTTCTTGGACTCCTAGCTAAGATCAGCTTGTTGGAACCTGGAAATTTTAGCATTGTTTGTTGGAATTTAATGTGTTTCTATATTGCTGATTAATAAGGTCAATTGGCCTGCTGTCCAAAATAACAATTTGGTATGTTTAAATTTTTAAACTATATATTACATAGAAGTATTAGCACAATCATTGATAGGTTGAAGAAGAAATTGTTTGAGGGTTAGAAAAGAAAAAAAAGCAAAGAAATAGACATTAAGATAATTTCTTTGTTTTTTTGGAAAGTTTGGAAAATGACATACTTAGTAAGGATTGGTAGAACGGTGCATATGTGAAGACTTCTTTAAATTAAGAAAAAAATATAAAAATAAAAAATGATGCTGATATTTAGATATTTTGACATCATGAACAAAGACTCCAAGTTGTCTATCATTATGAAAGGTCAATGTAGGTTGGATTGCATCCATCTCCATTTCCTGCATGTCTGGAATATCAGTGTATATTAGTTTGTATGACTTCGATTCAGCCTCAGCAACAGGAAACTCTTAATTTTCCTCTGGTTAGAAACTATTTAAGCAGGAGAAACATTTTACACAGTGAAGGAGGAAGGTCATCCTATCCAACCTAAAAAGAGTATAATTATCACCATCTGAATCACACGCCTAAGGTACCCAAATGCTCCATTAATGGCTGAATGTGAATTCTTCTTTACTCTCAATGATCCAATCTCTCGCACCAATGTGTCTTCTTACATGTCTTCTCAAGGGTGGACTTTTATCTTAATCTCTTCCCTTGATACTTTATTCATCCTGATTGTAAGGGACTTCGCCTCCAACATTACTTCTTTCATTAATTCCATATCTATTCCAAACATATACCTTCTTAAATCTTCTTCAATATGCATTTGAATTGTAATCTTTACCAAAAAAGGTAAAATGAGTTTTACATCAAAGATGATTGACCTTTGCATCTTGCCATGGAAACTACTTTTGTTCCTTTTCCAAATAACCCATGGCCTTTCAAGTGAAAATGGTAACCAAAACTGCCTCCTTAAATTTGAGATTTTAATTGTAGATTGTCTAATGGTTAACCAAATATCCACCCAGTAAATGTCTCTATCAATAAATATCATCCAAACTTAGAGCATGTTTCTCAAAACTAAACTAGCATAGAAAATCTCACAGAACATTTGTTTTATGGCTTGAGGTGCATGACATGCTTCACAACAAAGCTTGATTTAGTTAGAACAGTGTGAAGTTTTATCTTGTTCCAAATAAAGAGCCACTGGATATACAATTTATTTAGGTTTTAAAACATATGACCAAGAATTCTTAAAATTTTTAAAGCTATCAGACCATTTTGAGTCATCATCATTCTTAAATTGGAGGGAGTTGAGAGTATGAAAAACTGGGAGCTTTCACCTACTGCCTCTTTGTTTGTGCCCTCTCCAACCTTAACCAAGATATCACCTATCACCCTAACCAGCAAGATGATTTATCAACCACCGAAAAAACACTCCCTTAAGGAAGGTTGTTTTCTCACAAAGTCAACCCCTTTAGGCTCTGATTTTAGATATGCAATTCTAACGAGAAAAATTAGGTCTGCAAAAGCACTTCCTCCACTTTATTGACCACCATGCTCATAGAGCCATAATTTGTCCAAAATTTTCCACCAAAAAAGAAAATGTTTGATACCTAAGGATGGGAACCCCATCCTGGGTCAAGTTTTCAGTAGTTGAAACCATAGTTAGGAGACTCGGACTCAGCTAGGGTGACTTGACTCGAGACTCACAACTCAGTGCCTAGACTCGGAAAAATGAAAAAACCCTAAACATTTAGAGATTTTTAAGGATTTAAAACTTGTTTCAAGCACCCTTTATTAAATAAACCTTAAAGACATAATAACATCACTAAATAGAAGCAAATTTGATCACATACACAAGTATACATTGATCATATAATTATAAAGTACGCAAATTGTAGCTGAGCTGTTGAAGGAAATAGCACACTTAGATATATAAATATAGTCAAAGGTATACAAAAATCATGGAATATGAAATCCATGACATCAAATGTTCCAAGAAAATATGAAATATCAAAACAATAACTACAAGTCTACAAGTCTATGGCTCAAAAGAGCCTACATCCTTCCTATGAAGGCATCTAAGGTGGGTCCTAGATGATGTAGCAACTACAGCCATAGTCTCTACTTGTGACTCCATGCCACCCTCACCAACATCAGTTGTGGATGTGCTTTCTCGTGCTCTAGCCTCCTCCTCGTCCATGGCTATAGCCCCAGCCTCTCTATCTACCTAGTCAACCCAATCAAGGTCCTCGTCACTAACACAAGTATACATCGATCATATAAGTATAAACACAAATTGTAGCTGAGTTGCTAAAGGAAATAGCACACTTAAATATATAGTCAAAGGCTCAAATGTATACAAAACTCATGAAATATGAAATCCATGACATCAAATGTTCCAAAAAAATATGCAATATCAAAAGATTCAAAACAATAACTAGAAGTCTATGACTCAAAGGAGCATGCATCCTTCCTATGAATGTGTCTAAGGTAGGTCCTGGATGATGCAACAACCATAGTCTCAAGTTTCAGGGAAATTTACCTAATGGGGTTGAGCGGTAGTGCCCTTTGTGGGGGTCTAGGGGCAATGCCCCTAGTGGGGTTGAGGGGTAGCACCCCTCGAGGGGGTCTGGGGGCAGTGCCCCCAGCAGGGTCAAGGGGCAACACCCCTTGTGGAGGTTTGGGGACAACGCCCCCAGTGGGGTCAAGGGGCGTTGTCCCTTGCGGGTGTCTGGGGGTAGTGCCCCTAGTGGGGTCAAGTGGAAATGCCTCTTGCGGGGGTCTAGGGGCAGCTCCCCTTGCAAGGTCCCAGGGCAGTACCCTGTTCGTGCTCCCTGTCACGATAGAGGGTGGGGTCAAGGGGCAAAGCCCCCGCCACCAAGCCCAAATTAAGACCTCCAAAACCATACAAACCTTCATGGCATACATTATTTTGCATTCACAATAAGTAAAAAAAAAGTTTTCACTTTAAATTTCATGTAATTTTTGCACTTTTCAAACCCTGCTTGCCGAGTCCTGCTAACGGGATTCGCCTGGACTCGGTGATTCTGGCGTGTCCGAGTCTGAACCCCCAAAACTCGGCCAAGTGGACTCGACTCAGGACTCGCCAAGCCCTAGCGAGTCTAATTTCTGTGGTTGAAACAAAAGACAGGCTATGGCTGCTCAAGGTGAGCCCTTGATATGCCAATTCATGGGAATTTTTCTAGGATCTGAAACAAAGGTCTTGGGCAGAAGAGAGTTGGAAACCTGCTGGTTATTTGGACATCCTAATGATGCCAAAAGGGTATTTCATGGCCATCTTATCAAAACAAGAGAAAGATGAGGCCTCCCTAGGTGGGTTGTGGTTCATGAAGAAAGCAGGAGGTTTTATGAAACTGTATTCCTTGCATTCAACCCACATAAGACCTCCCAAGTACAGTTCTAGTTTGGGTAAGATTTCTACTTCTCTCAAGTGAATATGGCAAGAGTTCTCTCTTAGGAAAGAGGTGTAGTCGGTGTACAATGTCTATTATTATGCTTCGGTAATATTCGTTATCTGACTATGTATTAATTGTTTGTCGGCTTTGGGTAGTTATAAGCATTAGTTGGTTGATGGTTGTGTTCTTCTTGGCAGCTGTTGAGTCCTTTAAATACATTGTGTATCGTCAAGGAGAGTAGTATGATCTAGTCGGATCGACTTTGATCCTTGGTTGATCATCTCTGGTCTGATGTGATAATTTCATGAGGGAATAAAGATATATTTTACACATGTATCTGATATGTATTTCTGTCTCCATTATTAATTCATGTATTTAATTTATCAGAAAGAGCAGCAAACAAGAGGCAATGCTATTGGATAATAAATTGCACCATCTGACTTCACAAAGCAATGAAGAGTTATTAACTACACCAAAATATGTGTCAACATTGATTTGAAGGAGCAGTTACTGAACTAAATTCTGTTGAACACTGGAGAAATTAGTGGGTACAGCCAATGGAATATGAAAACATTCCCATTTTAAGCCTGATTTTCCATATGGACATCTAACTTGTGTTTGTCCCACCATCCAAGACCAGTATTAGAATAAACCAGCAGATCAGTAGCAAAACAACAATGAAAAAGCCACCCGACTACCACAAAGGCTTAGGAAGAGGATGAATTGAAAAGAGGCTACACAAGACAAAGACAAGCGAACAAGTAAACCAGCCAAACAAAATAACACTTAAAATTCCTTGGAGGTACTCAACCATTTTGGATCAATTAAAAATAAGCTATGCAGAGCTGCCAGGAGCAAATGACAAATCCTTTTCAAACCCCAACTTCATAGGAGGATAAGGAGATGACATACATCAACATAAACTAGCCAAAGGGAGTTGAAGAGGCCACTCAAAGTAAACCTGAAACACAAGCATTGGAGGAGCGAAAATCAGGTAATCTGTCAAATTCACCAACAGATCAGGCACTTTTCGCATCAGTAGCAGATTACTATAATCTAGCATACAAATTTAGGGCAATGAAAAGCCAAATTTTTTGTATTTCTGCCAAATAAAAGAAGTAAACCCACAGAAGAAAGCTATCACAGTGTTCCTATCAAGGGAAGAACTTGGAGGATTTGAAAGATCAGATCAAATTTGGGTAGACGTGGACTTTGAAGAAACCTTGTGTCACATTATAGGCTCATCCCACAACCTACATACATGGGAATGAAGATCTCAGATCTTTCAGATGGTTCTAGTAATTTTATTAGATAGATTTCATTAGCCAGTACTTTTGTTATTCTCAAAAATCAGAAACATTTGGAATGGTCATTCCTTATCTATATTCACAGTCTGATACTATCCAGCAATATTTAAACAAATTCAGCATTACATATCCTAACCTGAATGAAATGCATTTTACTTTTTTAATTTAATGCAATTGAACTTTTATATGAAGAAAGCTTTTTAAAAATTAAAAGCAGACCTGGACAAGAAATTAGACATTATCATTTTTTCCCTTTAGATTCCATAACTCAATTTTGTTATCTCTGTGGAAGAGGCAACTCATTACAAAATTTGTGAAAAATGGTCAAAGGAGCCTTTTTTTCGTCTCTGTAGTGTGCTTTTGAATTTCTCACCAATAGAGTGGAGCATGTCTGAATCAGGATTCATTCAATCTTTTAAAGTGTTTGGGAAGGTTGACAAATGAATTCTGTGTAGGAATCCCCTGCCACTTCTAGTCTGATCCATAGACATGTAAAGTATCCATGCTCTGCTACATCTGATCCAGATTCTAGGATATATCCAGGGAACAGTATATATTGAATTTGTTATTGTGAATACAGAAGTCTGTAAAATAATGTGAGATAACAGAAAGAACTCTGAAATGTAGTTCATTTGAACAAAATAGTTATTTGATAAGATTGTTGCAAAGAGGAGTAATGAGATTTGAACTGATCTTAAACTGGAAAGAACTTGTAAGAACTAAAATGAAATAATTTTCACATGATGACAATGCAGTAATAATGATATTTGAACTAATTTCAAACTGTCAAGGACTTGGAAGAGCTAAATGAACGAACTTCTTATTAATGATAAATATTGATAATAGACCATATAGGTTACAATCGCAGAGGGAATCTGACCAAGAAGCTGAAACATTTAGATTTCAATCACTATCTGAATTGTGACTATTGTGCTATAGAATGTATGGCACTGTGGTGCACTTTTGTACATGTTGGAATTAGCACAAGATTGGTGTTAAGGGGTGATGGCAAAATTTATGTCAACTGGCCAACTTGAAATTCTAGTGTTGGCCCAAGTTGGATGGCTGATGTCTGGTACATGAATTTGGCAGTCGGGTGTTCAAGTTTGGAACTGCTATCATTTACTTAGGATAAAGTCCATAGAAGCAATAATCTGCAAAAAAACCCCGATTAATCCTGATTTTTAAAAAATCTGCAGGTTGGACGATTTCTTCCCCAATTTTTTGAAAAAATCGTTCACCTTTTGGTCAATGATTTTTTCCCATTTCAAACTGCAAAATTGCCAAAACAAAAAATGCATTTAAAACCTACAAAAAAATGCAAATAAAATCACGCTGATTGTTGCGCGAAAAAAAACCATGAGACCATCGCATGTTGCTTACTATTATGCTTTGATAGATATTTTCCAAGCATCCATAGCTTGTTCGAAAGCACTTGTTTTAGGCTTTTAGCCATAGCAGCAAGGCAATGAACTGTTTGATAAAATGCTTTGGTAGACATGTATGAAAAATGTGGTAGCATAGACAAGGCAGTGAACTGTTTGATAAAATGTGTTGGTAGACATGTATGAAAAATGTGGTAGCACAGACAACGCAGTGAAGTGTTTGAAAAACTACCTCAAAGAAATGTGGTCTCATGGTGATGGAATGCCATGACGAATGCCACAAGGCAGTGAACTGGTTGGAAAAATGCCTCAAAGAAATGTGGTCTCATGGTGATAGAATGCCATGACGAATGCCATGGCAAGCACCATGAGACCACATTTCTTTGAGGCATTTTTTCAAACAGTTCACTGCCTTGTCTATGCTATTGCTTACTATTATGCTTTGATAAAAAAATTCCAAGCATCCATATCTTGTTTGAAATCACCTGTTTTAGGCTTTTAGCCATAGCAGCAAGGCAATGAACTGTTCAAAAAAATGCCTCGAAGAAATGTGGTCTCATGGTGATGAAATGTCATGATGAATGCCATGACAACTGAATTGCTATGGATTGTCATGGCATTCCATCACCATGAGACCACATTTCTTTGAGACATTTTTTCAACTAGTTCACTGCCTTGTCTATGTTGTTGCTTACTATTATGCTTTGATATATTTTTCCAAGCATCCATAGCTTGTTCGAAAGCACCTGTTTTAGGATTTTAGCCATAACTGCAAGACAGTGAACTGTTTGATAAAATGCTTCAGTAGACATGTATGAAAAATGTTGTAGCATAGACAAGGTAGTAAACTATTTGAAAAAATGCCTCAAAGAAATGTGGTCTCATGGTGATGGAATGCCATGACAATCCATAGCATTTTTTTTGTCATGGCATTCCATCACCATCGTGGAATTTCATCACCATGAGACCACATTTCTTTAAGGCATTTTTTCAAATAGTTCACTGCCTTGTCTATGCTATTGCTTACTATTACACTTTGATAGATTTTTTACAAGCATCCATAACTTGTTCGAAAGCACTTGTTTTAGGCTTTTAGCCATAGTAGCAAGGCAATGAACTGGTTGATAAAATGCTTTGGTAGACATGTATGAAAAATGTGGTAGCATAGACAAGGCAGTGAACTGTTTGAAAAAATGCCTCAAAGAAATGTGGTCTCATGGTGATGGAATGTGGTACAGGGGCACTCCAACCCTTAATGACAAATTGGAACTTTTGAAATTGCAAGGTCTAGTCTTCAAATAGGTCTATGTAAAGTTTTGGTTTTCTTGGGTTATTTTGTCCTAAATAAGGTCATAAAGACCATTATGTTGTGTAAGTGAGTCTTTAGGAGGGGTAAAATATAAAGGTTGTCAACTTGTAAACTTGCAATGTAATAGGCTAATAACATTTAAAAAGTTGTTAAAGGGAAGTTATGTACGTTGGAGGAGTTGGTTGAGGTTTGAAAATGTATGTAAGGCCTCTTCAAGGCTCGAAGAAGGTTTGAAGAAACATTGTAGTAAATTTTCAAGAAGCAATACCACATTTCCTTGTACAAATCTCTGTTTTTCACTGTTTTCCTGAACTTTGTAGGCTGTGTACGGAATAGTACGGATTTGTAATGACCTAAACCTTTCAGTTTCATGTAGATATATGTTTTACCTTTCTATTGAATTCATTCTGAAGGTTTAACATTAATTTTGGAGGAATCATTCAAAGATTTTCTGAAACTGCCTATGTAAGGCAGAAAAAGGCATTGCTGGGAGTTAATTTAATGGCATAAGCTTGCCACCTACTGTCAATGTTGTTTCTCGGTGGTAAGGAAACCTACTATGGTAGGGAAACCTTTTTTATGTTTTAGATGCATAAAGGAAACAATTTAGGAGGTTGGGAATGCGGCCCTAGGGTAGACTGAGTGCATTTTCATGTGGAACAGGGGTGTCCATGAAAATTTGTAAAGAAACAGTAAAGGAAATGATATTATGATGTATTTTTGAGTTTATGTAGGGTGTATCCATGATGTTTGATGCATTGGCTATGCTTTTGGAAGCTGGGAGATATGAGATTCATTAAAACCCTAGGTTAATGCATGATAAAGGAAGGTTTCATAGAACAGTGATAAAGACACTAAAAATAAAAATAAATTGTGGAATTTGATGTTTTGACACATAAAAAATGACTTTCCAATGAGTTCTTGTGAAGACTATTGGTTTAGAATAGGCCTCCTTTGTAAAACTAGGCTAATTAGTGTCCTTGAAACTAAAAATAAATTGTGGAATTTGATGTTTTGACACATAAAAAATGACTTTCCAATGAGTTCTTGTGAAGACTATTGGTTTAGAATAGGCCTCCTTTGTAAAACTAGGCTAATTAGTGTCCTAAAAATAGGGCAGTTTGGTGGTTCTCCAATATTTTGTCAAAGAACTCTCTTTGAATCTGTGGGAAAGTTGTCTTAAGTCTTGTTGGAAGTCTTTGAAGGCATTGGTTCCGCCTTTAGACAACCTTCTCTAAAAGATGTCTCAATTTGTTGTGTTTTGAAGGCTAGTAGCCTCTGTGGTGTCTTAAGTGCAGATTGGGTGATTGTGAGTTCAAGAGTTGATGATTTGTTGAAATCTGATTAGTTGAAATCACCAAAATGCCATGACAAGCACATTGAGACCACATTCCTTTGAGGCATTTTTTCGAACAATTGCCTTGTCTATGCTATTGCTTACAATTATTCTTTGATATATTTTTTCCAAGCATCCATAGCTTGTTTGAAAGCATCTTGTTTTAAGATTTTAGCCATAGCAACAAGGAAGTGAATTGTTTGATAAAATGCTTTGATAGACATGTATGAAAAATATTGTAGCATAGACAATGCAGTGAACTATTTGGAAAAATGCCTCAAAGAAACATGGTCCCATGGTGATGGAATGCCATGACAATCCATAGAAATTTGCTTGTCACAACATTCCATCACCATGAGACCACATTTCTTTGAGGCATTTTTTTCAAACAGTTTATTTCCTTGTCTACGCTATTTCTTACTATTATGCTTCTAAGTTATTGGTTTGTTTTTGGGTTCAGGTACACATATGAGATTCCAATATGCAAATTCGATCAAATTTTTTTGGGGGGTTTGGGTACGTTAATACAAAAACATATAAAAATCTGAAATATATACATATTTATAGTAGTAATTAAGTTCAAAATACACCACCATATTAATAGTCAAATAACATAGCAAAAATACACCACCACTTTCATAGCAAATATTAAAATATTAGTCTCATGCTCACAAAATCATTACTTTCTTGCTGGTTACTTTCTACTTTCAGACTATCCTGATGTGGAGAAGAGCAGAAAGTTCTTTGAATAGTAAAAATGGTCATACGAAGGGACAACATCCTTCACACCTCCATACACCACAATGAAATGCAGACTTTGCACATTCCCTGGTAAGGGAAAAAAATGGACTTCCAGTACTCTAAATGGTGCCAAGGAAACCAGCCCATGGAAGTTGTCATCTGCTACTAGAAAATTGTGAACAAGGTGAGTTGCTGCATGCTCCAACACTTCCTCCTATTCTCTTATAAACTCCAGAATGTTGGAAATGACATGGAGGTCACCTCCACTTTTTCCCTACCACAGATTTCTACTCCAAAAAACTTTGCACTCAACACCTTTATAATTGCTTTCAAGACAAAAATATACTAAAGGCCATTTCCCTCTTGAATCTTGAATATAGATTTTTTCTTGGTCGTTTCCTCCAGCAAAAATACCCACAATCATGAAATCATTTCTTGGTCATTTCCATAGTCAAAAAAACTTATCCTAGTCGTATTTTCTTCATTTATGTACCACTTCTTGTACCCATATCATACCTGAGGCCATATATGGGCATACCAGTAACTTATTTATGTTTTGATAATTTTTTCCAAGCATCCATAGCTTGTTCGAAAGATCCTGTTTTAGGATTTTAGCCATAGCAGCAAGGCAATGAACTATTTGATAAAATGCTTTGGTAGACATGTATGAAAAATGTGGTAGCATAGACAAGGCAGTGAACTATTTGAAAAAATGCCTCAAAGAAATGTGGTCTCATGGTGATGGAATGCCATGACAATCCATAGCAATTTGATTGTCATGGCATTCCATCACCATGAGACCACATTTCTTTGAGGCATTTTTTCATATAGTTCACTTCCTTGTCTATGGATTGTTATGGCATTCCATCACCATGAGACCACATTTCTTTGAGGCATTTTTTCATATAGTTCACTTCCTTGTCTATGGATTGTTATGGCATTCCATCACCATGAGACCACATTTCTTTTAGGAATTTTTTCAAATAGTTCACAGCCATGTCTATGGCTTGTCGTGGCATTCCATCACCATGAGACCAAATTTCTTTGAGGCATTTTTTCAAACAATTCATTGCCTTGGACCAATGCTACCACATTTTTCATACATATCTACCAAATCATTTTATCAAACAGTTCAATGCCTTGTTGCTATGGCTAAAAGCCTAAAACAGATTCTTTCAAACAAGCTACATGGATGCTTGGAAAAAATCTATCAAAGCATAATAGTAAGCAATAGCATAGACAAGGGAGTGAACTGTTTGAAAAAATGCCTTGAAAAGAAATGTTTTCTCATGGTGATGGAATGCCATGACAAGCAAAACTTTTAGCCATAGCAGCAAGGCAGTGAATTGTTTGATAAAATTCTTTGGTAGAAATCTATGAAAAATGTGGTAGCATAGACAAGGCAATGAATTGTTTGAAAAAATGCCTCAAATAAATGTGGTTGCAAGGAATGCCATGACAAGCAAATGCAATTGGCAGCTGCTCCTAGTTGTTAGTTATGCAATGTGAAGTTATTACATAATTACTTATGTTGACTTTGTAAAAACTATATTGTAATTGAAATTTCATCATCTATCAGCATCTAGTTCTTAGTTATGCAATGTGAAGTAATGCTTTGAGTTTGAAAGATGTTTACCAATCTTTTTCCCAAAAGTTTTTTGCTGCACTATGATCACATATATTAAGTGACTTTAATTAATACTGATTTCCTAAGGTCACTTTTATCAATTATTTAATTATTACCTTTTAATTATTTTTAGGCAATAATAATTAATATTATTTAATTCTCTCACCATCAAAAAGGGGACATTACATTCCTCATCTATATTAACACCCGCAAAAGCACTAGACTCTGTTTTTTCTTGAAGATTAGGGTTATAACTGTTCTTTCTCAGATTATAATGATGGGTGATCAGAGGCTGCATTACTCATCCACTATCAGGTCACTGTTTATTAACACAACCATCCAAGATGGTAGGATACTCTACTCTGATACCACTATAATATGCACCCTATTTTTTTTCTGTTTTTTGATATGTTTGCAAATTGAGTTTTTGAATATTGAGGAATAATGATAAGGGCATCAACCAGAAATATTTTGCAATGAAATGTACTAGAAACTTAAACAATTTGAAACACCCACTAGCTGGAATTTATTTCAAAACTATCACAAAAGTTGTATAGCCTTTTAATAATTATTTAACCAACATCCAAATGACTAAAACACCCTCAAATTGACATTACAGACATACCCATTTTTTTGTGTTAAAATGGTCTGAAAATGAACAATGAACATCCACCTGTTACTTTGAAAATGATCGCAAACTCCTTCAAAACCCCACTGCTCCACATTCAACTTGTTTGTTGAGTGTTCACCACACTTAGGAACCCCCAAAGTAACCAAAACTCTGCCCAAGCTCTACGCGCTTTGCCTGGGAACTCCAATTCCCTCCCTAAATAGTATGGCCAACTCCGAAGTGGTATAATTAGCAATGAGGGAATTTTTCCTGTTTTTGAGTCCTCTAACTCACTATTCAAACCCTTCAATATGATCACAAAATTCCTATTGAAACCTTGGCAAAAAAAACTAAAATTTGTAATAATGTAGCTCCTCCATGATTCTTGGATGAAACCACCTGCAAATCCACTTGGAAAGATAGGCTATTTCACTTTCAAAATGGATGTCCTTTGTGAAGGTTTTTGTCCTCACAAAGCCTTGGAAGAATGTTGTACAACCTACAATACTTGTTCATTCAAATTCTCTAACATACCTACAAATGAGCTCCAAAAGTTATGTTCCTCAATTCCCACGCCTAGCTTGGGGAATTTAACATTTATTTTATTTAATAAAAACCCCTTATGTCTCCCATATAGGTGTCCCACTTTTTAATACAACTTAAATTTACTTTTTGAAATTTCCCCTTATGTCCCCTAGATGCCACTTTATACAGTCGCTTTAAATAATTTAAATAATATCAAGTTAAATATATAACTTAACTTATAACATTAAAATTATTTAAAATAATTCCCTTGACTATTAAATAGCACCAAATAATCATTAAATGTGGTAACTGACCATGCCAATGAAAAACCAATGTGGAGGAACCAATTTGGTGGTAAGGAAGTGACTTACTAAAAATAGTAAAATTAGACGAGGTGCTCGAAAACACTACAAAAAGTGTCAGTAGGAATCTCCTGATGCACTAAACTAATGCAACACACAAAAAATGCCAAATGGGTTGAACAACATGATCTCCAAGATCTGTGGATTCCTCTTACCAAACCACATTAACCTACGGGAACCCGAATAATAGGCTAATTGTCTCCAATGGTCAATTGCTTAGGAAGGGGATTACAATATACTAGCTATTCCTACATAAAACCACACTTCTTCAAATTCATAAGCAACTTTTCTTCTTCCAATTTCTACAACATTGTCCTAATATGCTCTTAGTACTCCTTAGTTTTACTAAACACTAGGATATTATCCAAATAAACAATAACAAATCTGCCAAAGAAAGGTTTTAGTACCTCATTCATCAATTTCATGAAAATGCTAGGTGCATTTGTCAACCCAAATGGCATCACTACCCACTCATATAATTCATTCTTGGTCTTGAATTTTGTCTTTCGTTCATCACCCTCTATAATTCTGGTTGGTGATACCCACTCTTCAATTCAATTTTAGCGAAATACTTTTCTCCACTCAAATGATCTATTAAGTCCATTTGTGGTAATGGAATTACGTATTTAATGGTGATCTTGTTTATAGCCCTTCAATTAATGCACATTCTCCACTCTCCATCCTTCTTGAGTTCTCATACAAGTATAACACATGGACTAAGACTCTCTTTGATCAACTCCTTATTCAACAACTCTTGCACTTGTCGTTTCACCTCTTTATTCTCCATGGTTGTCATTTTGTATGGTGCCTTGTTCAGTAGGCTAGCACCCAGATCAAATCAATGCAATGACTTGTGCTTCTCCTAGAGATAACCCACCAAGCAAATCCTTCCTTAGTATATTTGTGAACTCATAATTTATTGAATTTCCATGGGAACTTCTTCCCTTCTCTTTGCTTCTCTATCCTCTACAAATTTAAGTAGGAAGGAAAAACAGGGCTTCTCCCTTTCAATATCCTTCAAGAGCTATTTTCCATTTACTATACAAACTCTATTGGTTTTCTCAACCTCCTCATCCTTATCCTTCAAGGGATTTAACACATATTCATTTCCATCCTTTTTTATCTTATAACAGTTTTTCCATCATGAATGGTCTGCATGATGTCCCCACTTTTTAATAAGCCCAAGAAGAAATTGGATTAATTATTTAAATATTAAAACAGTCTTTATTTGCCTTATAAGACCTTTTAATTATTTAACTAATTAATATGACTTTATTCAATTATTAATAAATATTATATCCTTTATAAAGTCTTTAATAGAATAATAATTCAGTTGAATCAATTGAAAATTGGCAGAGATATAAGGGCCTTGGGCAGATAGAATAATCATCACAAAAAATTGAATATTGTTTGGATTTGCCATTGAAGAGACTGAGAACGAAAACTCTCAGAGTTTGGAGGTCATGCTTGACGGAAACCCCGGTATGGCCATTTGCATCATCTAACAATTGTTCATTCATTGGGACTCCCAGATTTGTTCTACTGCATATCTTGCTTGATTTATTATTTAAATCCTTTATAGTGCAAAAGGGACAAATAAAGCCCCACATTGGCAGAGTCAGAACCAAGGTAAGGTGACAGAAATGATTTAAGAAGGAGAATCAAGTGAATTGTGAACAAAAATAAATATTCAAAATTTATGTTTGGTTAAGTGACGCGATCAATCCGCCATTAATTCGTGGTGTTCAAAAACGGGCTAGGGAAGATTAATGGCAATGGTCATTTCGTGGAATGCAGATTAGCAGGTTACGTGGGGGTCCCTGGTTGGTGACTCATGGTTGCTGAAGTATTCCCAAGCACATCATAACCAGGTCAAAGTTTATTATGGAAAATGTTTGTAGTTTCATATTGTAATAATCCTTTATGAAGTTGTAAGTGGTCTTATTCTCATGTTGAATATCTCAGACCATATATGTATTTTGAGTCAGCATTAGCTGTTCATAACTTGGAATGATATTGTTGGTACTTCGCACCATATGAGCTAATCGGGACTATAACTGCAATTACCACTTATATGAAATATGCTTGGAAAGATCCTATGATTGTGTTGTTGCCATGTATCAGATTTCAATCTGATTCATGCAATACTTAGTGTTGTTTCAAAACTGAGTTCAAGAATGTGAAATGCAATTCGTTTGACAAAATGGAACATGTGTCAAACTAAGTTATCAATAAAATTATCGTTTAATTTGAGTGGGAACATTAAAGTGGTATCAGATCCAATATCCTACTAGCCTGAGGGTATAAATCAGTTTTTCTTTAGCTACAACTTATATCAATGGCTAGAGTTCAAAACGGTACCTACTTTTCTTCCTTCCTCGTCAACAAAGGAAAAGAAGCCTAGCTTGGAGAAATTATTAAAAGACCTTGCTCAATCACAACAAAAGATAAATCGTGATTTTGCTCAAACACAAAAAAAGATAAATCGTGATTTGCAACATCTTGCAAATTTGTTTTCAAGAAAGTCAAAGCACTTCATTCTCTCATCTACACCTACTGTATACACCTAAAAATGGTCTGGATAATCTAATTAATTAAATACAATTTATTTGATTAATTAACCTTTAATTCCTCTACTATTAAATAAATAGAAATATTTATTTATATAGTTCATCTTTTAAATTCTTTAATCTTTATTCTATTATTTATATAGTTCACATCTATATTCTTTTGATTATTCTCTCTTAATTAAATAATTAAAACTTCAATAATTTTTATTTAATTATCATTATCCCTCTTTTATTAAATAAACAATATAAAAAACATTTGTTTATTTTAATAATTGTTATTTCTTCCTAAAATTGAATAAATCTAAATATTCAAATTGAAATGTATTCTACAGTTCATCATATCCACCTACCAAATTAGATATGAAATGTCTAATTTAATTCATCTCAATCTTCACAGGAAAATTTGGAGACAAATTGGAGAGAAATTTACAAGCAATCATCTTCATCTTCTTCCATTGATTCTTCCTATCTTCTGGCTAAGTGTTTTTTTGGGGAGGAACAATATCCATGATCAGCTCAGGCTTCTTCATCCTTTACCATTCAATCCTCAATATTAAATCCAGACCTTTGTTGTGTTGCCCCTTCACAAATGTGCTACTGGGAATCTATAAATACAACCTCCATCTACAGGAAAAGGATCCCAATTTTGTGAAAACTTACACTACAAAAATACAAATTGAGAAATCAAGCATTTAGCAATAACATTATTATTTACCAATAGCAATCATAGCATTTTAGAATAGAATCAATATCATGTCTTTTCATTTAGCTGCATCATAGTTTATTGTAGCTTCTTTCATCAAGTTTCATGTCAATTTAGATCATAGCTTCATCATTATCATTTGGATATAATCATATAGGATTAGATTATTGCATTTAGCAACATTTCATTCTCTAGATTGACATTTTAATAGTCACAATACTTACCAAATCTGAGAGCCCAGTGACTTAATAAATTTTTGGAGATATAGAACAATATGATGCTTTCAAGAGTTTTCATGTGTTAATTAGATTAATTATTGTTGATTCTCTTGATATAATGTCTTATTAAGAAGTGTTGTTTGTTATTTTAATCATTACTTATTCCACACTTACATTTTGGCACCCACCGTGGGGCCTCTAACCCCATATTTTACATTTTTTTTCTTCTGAAAAGTGTCTATGTAAGCTTCTAACATGTTTTTTTTAGCGCGATCGAGAGATTTTATGACACATCCACTAGATACTTTAGCGCATCTGACGACTGTTTTGGCGTATCCACCAGAAACTCCAACGCATTTGAAGACTGTTCCAGTGCATTTGACTAAACTTCCAGCACACTCTATTGTAGTGCATGTAATCAATTTTGTAGCGCATATGATAAATTATATAGTGCATCTAATTGATTATGTAGCGCATATGATCAATTTTGTAGCGCATATGACCTCTATTATAGTGCATTTATAATTTGTCTAATTTGTTGTCTGGATCTGACGTGACCATGGCCAGTGGTTACATTGCTGCTTTTGGATTAAAATGAACCAATCCTAGTGTAGTCATTTGGATTAAAATACACCAATCCTAGAGTAGTCATCATACATTGCTATTTCAGTTAAAATAAACATCATATCTTTTGTGAAGCAATATCTTTACGTAGAATAACAAATTGTCATTTAGGATTTAAAAATTGAACATTGTCTGTTGTGATTGTACGGTGATAAGCCTATGCTCTCCCCTTAACTGGGTGATCAAAATGTCAGACTCATCTTTTAATTTCATGCACTTTATGCTTTATTAAATCCTTTAGAAGGCCTGTCGTAGTGTGAAAAATTACTCACCCTATGAGAACGACTTGAGTGGGAACAACCAAAGCCAAGTTTTCCAACCCACTATAAAATAAAAGTGACTATGGGGAAACCCACATTTATCAGAAGTGTGCAAGATAAGTTCATCCCCAAAATCTTTGTTCTAAAGATTGGGAGGTCTCATGAGGGAGTTTATCATTTTCCGCTCCAAACAGATACCCTATCTATGAACCTTAGTGTAGAATCTAACTGTGTCAGTATCCAAACATTGTAATACTCATGGTGCAAGGGGAGGGAAGAATTTTCCCCCAAGACACTCACCATATAATTTCCACAGATCATTTGTTCAAGGGATCGAGAAATCTAACTTTGAGTACACGCATGGAAAAGATAAAAACATGGGCGCCCTCTAGGGGGTGACACGACTGTGTGAGTCGACACAATTTTAAGATGTGGGTTGTGTGTATTATGATGACCTTTTGACCTTAAGAATGAGTCCGCTTGAAGTGTATTGTTTGTCAAATACTAGTGGAAATCAAGAAGGATCATGTTTGATTCTTGAACATGCACTTATTGTTTAGATTCTAGGACTTAAAAACAACTATTTTACTATTGCTTGTTGTGTTTTCAAATCATTAATTCAGATAAGATCATCCAGAAAAACACAAAAAGTTTGACAAATCAACCTGTGAAATTTATGTTCAGGGATTGGAAATCAACAACATTTGACAAGAAATCCCTTACAAAAAGAATCAAGAAACCAAAGAAGCAACTTAGCTACAATTTTTTTTTGGAAAGGAGATGCTTCTTATATCAAAGTAGGAAAATCTTACTTAAACATCGAATCTTCATCCATGATAGACATCATGACTTTGCTAAAGGACATAATGATGATTTTTCTTTAGAGCCTTTATATCCACAAGCTTATTTCCAACGAAGAGCTCTTTCACAAAAGCATAATCATAGTCAACCCATTCATCATTCTTTCATCCCACAACCAACAATACAATATTCCAACAGTCCAAATCAATTATTCCAATAGAGAAAAACTTGGAAACATTAGGATTTTTTGCAGAAGACCATCATTTTTTTTTTCAAACTTGTTTTTATGCGTGAAAGGTTACTTTTGAAGGTATCATCCATTTAGATCATCAAAATCAGAGATTTACTAGCAAGATACCTTGTCAAAATATCCATGATTCAGAAAATTACACCCAGAAATCAATCATTTTACTGAGAAAAACCAGACAACATTGTGAATAGTCCCAGAATAGCGCATACACAGTCTATTTTAGCGCATACACCCCATTTTTTAATGCATCTTCTATCCAAATAGCGCATCCAAACACTATTTCAGCACATCTGACTAATCTTACAACACATTTACAGTATGTCATCAAAACTTGCCAATGTCAGAATTTACCAGTATCTTGGCGCATCCACAGTTTATTTTAGCACATGTATCCTATCTGACGGCGCATTCACCATATCTTTTAGCACATTCATAGTATGTTTCAGCGCTTTTTCCTTCTGTAATAGCGCATCTACAAAACCAAAAAAATAGAGAGTTATTTGAAACCCCTGTCAGACTGTTGACATCAAAACTCAGGTTTTTATCAGAATATAAACATTTTCTCATTCTAAACAGTGTCTTAAATATGGAAAAATAGGATTTTTGCAACTCAAAATTTATCAAATTAAACCTAGATCTTGCAACTTTAAAGTGTCTAATTATCAAACACAAATCTTGGTTATTACATTGAGTTTCTTTATCAGGATTTTGTCATCCTACAACCATGAAACAAAACACAATAATCATATTTTTAACTTGGTCTCATCAATAGGATATATCATTCTATTTGACTTTGTTAATATCCATTGGCACTCATCCAAACACAAAAGATCAAAGTTTAGTGAGAATAACAAACACTTGTATGCCAATTTTGACAAGGTTACAAAGACAAAAACTTAGGGAAAAAGAGATTGAAACACCAAACACAATGGCTGAAGAAAATATCTTTCACAGATTCCACCAAAATGATACAAATGAAATAACCCAAGAAGACATTTAGACAGCACAACAAGATCCAAATTTCCATAAATTTATGGAAAAAGTCTTAGAACAAGATATGGAAAATACCTTTTGATGCTAGCTGAACTAGGTGCAAAACTTCCAAAAAATTTTGATATCAATCGATTAAAAGAAGCACCTGTGATAACTGAAACTGAACCGCAAAACATAGATCAAGTTGTGGCACTAACTTATCAAATGCAAAACTTGCAACAACAACTTCAAGATATGCAAAAAGGAACCACAAAAAGGTATTCATTATAAGAAATTTGTCCTTATCCCTTTGATCCAAGTGCAGACATGATACCATTTCTTAGACATTGTGAATTCCCAAAATATGACAAGTACAATGGTAAAACAAATCCAATTGACCATGTGAGAGAATTTAGAACCATGAGTTTAGAATTTGCACAAGAGGAAACTTATCTAATGAGGTTATTTCCAAGGAGCTTAGGAGGTCAATGTATGGAATGGCTCTCTAAACTACAACCAGGAATTTAAACTTTTGAAGAACTAGTCAACAGGTTTATCTCACAATTTTCCTTTAATATTCAACACGAGATAACAATAAAAGACCTTTACAACATGAAACAAAAGAAAGGTGAAAAATTCCTCTCATTTCTACAACAATGGTGAAGGTTTTTTGCTAGATATCCTCATTCTATACCTGAAGAAGAAAAGATGGAACTATTCATTGACAACTTAACTGATGACATGAGCTATAGGCTTGAACTAAAATGTCCACCTACATTTGAGAAAGTGATTGAAAATGGGCTCAAGATCGAAGAAGCCTTGGTCAAAATAGGGGTGATAAAACATTACAATGAAGGATCAAACAATACAAACTCTTCAAATCACTACAACAACAATGATAAAACCAAGTTTTGGAAAAATAATAGAAATACTTGTAACAATGATGTTGCAAATGAAACACAAAATGTGAAACCAGTATTTAATTTGACAACTACTGCAAAGACCAATCAAGATAATGACCAAAACATCAATCAGAATGTCAATCAAAACAACAATCCAAACAATGGAGAATCTAAGCCACAATCAAATCAAGACCATCAAATTGAAGAAGATTCACACCATTGGGACAAACACTAGAATCAACAATGAGAGAACTTATTGCAAATGAACTTATCACCTTATTTGAATCAAGAAATTGGGAACCAAAAGTAAAACCATCTTGGTGGAATGATGCTGACTATTGCAACTTTCATAAAAACAACTTAGGACATAAAACAAATGATTGTATGCAGTTGAAACATATAGTGCAAGATTTGATTGACAATAAGAAAGTATTTGTAGAAGTACCTCAAACAAACAATGATCATGGTGCATTTAAAAATCCTTTACCAAGTTATGAAAAGGGAGAATCTTCTTCTACAAATGGTAAAGGAAAAAATGTAAACTACATTTATGACAACATTATTCATTGTATCTCTACAGTTGAGAATAATGATGTTGCTAACAATCAAACTGATAATGTGGAAACCAATGACATCATACCCATAGATTTGATCCCAAACATACATAGATCCAACAATCAGATAAATGTCATAAAAATTAGGGAAAATCAAGATTATCAGCTAGTCAATGCGCCAAAAAGGGGGCAATCCAAGGTAATATTGAAAGGAGTTTCATCTAAAACAAATGCTACCCCTTCAAATCAATACAACATCATCGATCAAATATAGAAAATACTGACACAAATATCAATTTTGGAACTCCTTAAAATATCACCATCTCATAAGGAGGTTTTAGAACAAGCTCTTGTGGCCACAATAGTACCCAATAATTTGGATGTTTGTCAATTCCAGGCTATGGTGGGACACTTAACCATGCCTCACTACCTATCATTTTTAGAACAAGATGATGTGTCACTTACTCATCCACACAATGCCGCTCTTCATATTGAAGTCTTAATCCACAAACACTGAGTAAAACATGTCTTAATAGATGGTGGAGTTGGTTTAAACATTTTCACTTTAAAATTGATCTAGGCACTAGGTTATTCTGATAATGCTATTGATTCCAGAAGGAAGATCACAATAAAATCCTATGACGAAGAATAAAAATCCTCCAAGGGGTTGATCGTGTTACCTATTCAAGTAGGACCAATTGTCAATAATATTGTTTTCCAAGTATTAGACAAAGAGTTCACTTATAACATACTCTTGGGACATCCCTGGATTCATGAAATGCAAGTAGTACCTTCAACTTATCATCAGTGTTTAAAGTTTTTGGTCAATGGACAAGAAGTCACTATTTCAGCTGATTACAATAATCCTCAAACTTGTAACATGCTTAAAACAACTCAAGACACTTTGGTGCCCCATAATAGGGAAGCAAACACTTCTAGCTCATCCAACGGTGAAAGGAAATTAAATGTTGTATCTAAATGGATTGAGAAAAAGGACTAGTCAAAAGAAACAAGTGTTGATGACTCCACTCCATCAAAAAATGAAGCTCAACTAGATTCTCTATCACAAAAATTGAAAGACAAGATCCAATTAAAAGACAAAGGCATGGGAGAGTATTCCATTGAGAAATCTTTATGTTTTTCACAATTGCTGCCATCTCCAAGGACATATGGAAATCCATCATCATCAACACAATAATCTTCAACACCTACCATGGTTCTAGATGATAGATTTGTAAAGGAAGGTACTCTAGAAGAAGAATTTGAAGATAAGGCCATTCTCAATTGGCTCTACAAAGATGAGGAAGCCTCTACATCGGCAAACATTAGCATAAAGACAGATCAATATGGAAAGGGAAAAAAAATATTAGAGAAAATGGGGTATGAAGGACAAGGACTTATTGGAAAAAAAAAAAGTCATCGTAGAACCCATCCAACCTCTCACACTTCATCCAAAAGACAAAATAGGACTGGGTTATATAGGGGAAACAAAAAAAGAAAAAACTCATAGAGTTGTAAAAAAAATCCTTCAAATGCGGGATAGTTCTAAGATAGATTTTGTATGATTGGGATTCTTTATCAGAGACATCATGCAAGGGCATGAAAATTGATGTCATCAAAGAGTATGCACCCACATGCAAGGAGGGACAAAGCTTAGGGACTAGAGTCCTTGTATTTGGATCACACAATATCAATGACTCAAGTGAGGATGGACAGATATCGAGTGAGATAGATGACTTGGAGGAGAGTAATATCATAGACCTTAATATTAACACTGAAAATTTTGACAACATTGCTATTAGAACCTTTACTGCCATTGACCTTAACCAATCTGATGACTTTTTACCATTAATGAATCCTAAACTTATCGACTGGGAACCAACTGAACCTATCAATATTCCTATCTTTGTGAATGATGATGCTATCATAAATTTCCTTTGTTGTGATGAACCTGGCACAAGTTCTAGTCATAAATCTCATAATGACGCTTTGAGACAAGAGGGTGTCAAATCTTCCAATTGCAAAATTGAAAATAGGAATAATGGATCTAATAGTGAAAACCATTCAATGGCAGCATTAGATCTCGAAAAATTAAAAATAAAGAACACATCTGATGGTGAAAACCTCTCTGAGGCACCAAAGGATGGGAGATTTGACACCCTTCTAGAACATTATCATGAAATATTATCAGTGTTGGTGGAGCCCACATAGTCTATTAATATTGGCACAATAGAAAAGGAAAAAACTCTACATCTGGCAACATCAATGACTGCACAAGAAAAGCCATAATTCGTCAAGTTCTTTGAGGACAAAAGCATTAAATTTGCTTGGTCATACTTTGATATGCCAGGTTTGGATCTAGATCTTCTAATGTATCATTTATCTCTACCATTTGGGATAAAACCTATGAAACAAAAACTAAGGAAAATGAATCCGCATATCGCCTTGATGGTAAAAGTTGAGCTGAAAAAGTTGTTAGATGCAAGATTCATCAGGTCTATCAATTATCCTGAGTGGATTTATAATATTGTACATGTATCTAAACCAGATAATAGTATCAAAATATGCATAGATTTCAGAGATCTAAATAAGGCATGTCCAAAGGATGATTTTCCTTTACCAAACATTGACATTATTGTTGACTAACAACATGACATGCCATGTTGTCACTAATGGATGGCTTCTCAAAATATAACCAAATAAAGATAGCACCCGAACATCAGGAAAAGACAACATTCACATGTCCATGAGGAACATTTTGTTGGAATTCCATGCCCTTTGGGTTGAAAAATGCAGGTGCAACATATCAACGAGCAATGACCACTATTTTCCATGACATGATGCATACTTTTATGGAAGATTATGTGGATGATATATTAGAAAAATCATATACTAGAGAGGGACATTTGGAGATCTTGGGAAAAATATTTACAAGACTAGAGAAGTCCAATGCCAGATTAAATCCTAAGAAATGTGTGTTTGTTGTTACATCAACAAAAGCTTCTAGGTTACATAGTTTCAGAAAAAGGCATTGAAGTGGATCTTGCCAAGGTTAAGGAAATAATGGAAATTTTTCCACCAAAGAATATTAGTCAACTAAGATCTCTACAAGGCAGGCTACAATCAATCAGGAGGTTTATCTCCTAATTAGCAGATAAAAGACATCCCTTCAATCATTTGCTACATAAGAATGTCTCTTTCAAATGGGATGAAGGATGTGAAATTACTTTCAATCAAATAAAGAAATATTTGATGTCACCTCCCATATTAATGCCACCTACAGAAGAGAGACCATTGTTACTATACATTGCAACAACAAACATTTCTTTAGGAGCTCTATTAGCACATGAAGATCCTAACGGAAGGGAACAAGCTATTTATTATATTAGCAAGACTCTAAATGGTTTTGAAATAAATTACACCTTCATCAAGAAAGCTTGTTTTCCAGTGGTATTTGCTACCCAATGGTTGTGGCATTACATGTTGACCCACACGGTTAAACTCATAGAAAAAATTGATCCATTAAAGTACTTACTCAGCAAGGCTGCTCTAAAAGGGATACTAGCCAAGTGGGTCATGATCTTAGGTGAATTTGATATTCAGTATATGGATAGGAGAGCCATCAAAGGTCAAGTGATTGTTGATCAGTTAGTTGAAGCTCCATTATCTGATGATCGTCCAATGAACATTGATTTTCCTAATGAGGACATTCTTACTGTGACAAGACAACAATGGAGGTTTTATTTTGATGGGTCATACAAACAATGTGGGTCTGGTGTGAGAATTTTGTTTGTCACACCTCAAGGACATACCATCCCAAGGTCCTATAGATTCATGTTTCCATGTACAAATAATGTAGTTGAGTATAAGGCATTAATTATTGGAATCAAAGTGGCAATTGAATGGAAGATCAAAGAACTACAAGTATATGGAGATTCACAACTAGTCATCTATTAGGTAAATGATGAATATCATAAAAAAGATGAGAAGTTGATGTCGTATAAGAAGATGATAGATGTTCTCAAAAAGGACTTTGTGGATATCAAGTTTGAACAGATTCCAAGGTCAGAAAACAAAGTTGTGAATGTTATGGTGACAATTGCTTCTCTCTTGCAGTTGCTAGAAAAATGAGGTTGTTATGAGTTTATGGTGGAACAAGTGTCTAACCCTGCTTATGATAATCCAAATTTTTAAACCATATGCTAATTAGTTGACGTTGAATCCTCCATTTATGGAAAGACTTACACTTACCTAAAAGACAATATCCTTCCTCTTGATCTTTCTAGAAACCAGAAATGCAATTTCATTCGCCAATCTGCACAACATACCTTAATTGTTGACATACTTTATTGTCAAGGTCTAGATGGTACTCTTCTTTGGTGTCTAGAACATAATGATTCTGAGAGAACTTTACATGAGGTTCATGAAGGTATTTATGGAACTCATTCAAGTGACTAAACCTAGCGAAGAATCTTCTTCATTTGGGGTATTACTGGACAAATATGGAGAAGGAGTCTTATTAGTTTGTTAAGAAATTCCATAATTGTTAGATCCATGTAACTTAATCCATGCTCCAACACAATAATTGTAACTATTTACTTCAACATGGCCCTTTTATCAGTGGGGACTGAACCTGGTAGGAAAAATTAATCCATCTTCATCCAATGGACACAAATTCATAATCACAACAATGAAATACTTTACAAAGTAGATATAAGAGGTTCCCTTAACAAAAATCACTAAAAAACAAATCTCTTCCTTCATATTGAATTACCTCATTTGTAGGTATGGAATTCCTCAGTCCATTGTAACAAACAATGGTAGACCATTTAAGAATCAAGATGTGCAGGAACTGTGTGAGAAGTTTCATATCCAACATTGTTTTTCAACACCATACTATCCTCAAGGAAATGGCTAGGAAGAAGCCTAAAAAAAAACTATTTTGAAAATCCTGAAGAAGATTGTCAACGATGTTGAACGTGACTGGCATGTTCAATTAAATCTTGCTCTCTAGGCATATAGAACCAATATCAGAACACCTATAGGAGCTACATCATATGCCTTGGTATATGGATCAGAGGCCATACTACCCATTGAGGTTGAGATTCCATCACTCTGTGTGTCACTAAAAGAAATTATTCTAGATGAGGATTATAGAGTGTCTAGACTTCAAGAGCTGGAACTGTTGGATGAAAGTCATCAACAAGCAGTGAACCATTTGAAGGAATATCAATAGAGGATTGTTGGAAAAACAAGGATAGACAACTGAGAGGGGGGGTGAATTAGTTGTCACAGAATAATAAACTTTTCAAACTTTACTTAATCTTAGATTTGATGAATAAGCAATTAGCCATAAAAAATTAACACATCAGAGAGATAGAGAACACCAAGATTTTTTTACATGGAAACCCTGTTAGGGTAAAACCCACAGTGGATGTTAGTCCACAAGATTATACCCTATTAAAAGTATAATGAAATTAATAAATGAGAATGCACACACATTCAGGCACACTACCTAGATCTCACTTCCCAACAATACAGAATAGGATTAAAATCTAGAAGGTATGAACTAAGAAAATAGCTTCTGCACAAGCCTAATTATAGTTCTAATTAAGCACAAAAAACTCCACAAACTACTTCACACTTTGCTCGATCTTCTTCACACTCTACTCTACAATCGAATGATATTCACACATACACACATAAGAGCACACCCAACACACGAAGCACCTTTTCCACACACTACACCATTGAAACAATTGCTCTTATATATCTGCTACATGAGATTTTATCAATAACTTAGTCGGCCAAAATATAAAACATATTTACAATGTCAATCCAAATTTACAAATAAATTTTCAATGCAAATCCACCAAGGTCAGCCACAACATAGTCGGGACTCAAATTCACAACTCCAACACAAAAGGACTTCAATTAATTCCTCCTCAAAGATCCACAACATGCTACCACCAACATGTCAGCCAAGAACAAGAAAAATTGAACATACACAAGAATTTTTTTTTACCACTAGCACATTGATCAATGTGGACATACCACAAAGATAAAGAATAATCTAGAGACATCCAATAGCACTGAGAAACAACATAGAAACATCCACAACAACTAAGATTTCCAAAATTACACAAACTTCACTCAGGAACACTGATAGATACCATAGAAACATTGTCAGACCACAACATGATCAAATCTATATGTGAACCTCTGAAACTTATGGTAGATGATCTAGATACACTAAAAAAAAACCCTTTAATCTACAACAACTAAAATTCAACATAGAGAACATGATGCCTTCATGACTTGCACAGTTCCATTGGGAACCTGGAACACTTTCTTTTACAAATTTCTCAATATCCTCGACATATATAGCCTCTAATACACCAAATTCTAATAGCTTTGACATCAATGACAACAAAATATCAACAACACATCCACAACATCCAACAATCTCCCCCTTTGGAATTGATGGTAACACATGATATGAAAAATACCATCAACCCAACACACTCTCTTTCCCTTTGGTTCTGACTCTTCTCCTTAATTTCTCTTCGACCCTTAAAAGGATTTTTCACATTGCACTTCTCCCCTTTTGACATCAATGGAAAAGGTAACCATGACCTTTCCATATACACGCTTTGAACCACATATCTACACATCTGACTACTCCCCTTGAGTAGCAGCCACAAAAACATCAATCTGAATTAGAATATAGCAATGTAGCTCACAGATTGATGCAAGTAAATGCATCTCTTAGTTCTTATCAGGAGGGTTAATTACCCCTAGCATTCCTTTGAGATACTCAAAAGTATCCTTTGGCAACGACTTAGTAAAGATGTCTACAATTTGTTCTTTGGTAGGCACATACTCCAAATTGACTTCTTTCTCATTCACTTTCTCCCTCAAGAAGTGAAACTTGATTGATATATGTTTAGTCTTAGAGTGAAATACCAAATTTTTTGAAATATTTATTGGACTTGAATTTTCACAATATATGGTAATAGGCTCTTCATATATCACCCTAATATCTTTCAACATTTGTTTCATCCATATCACTTGAGTACAATTGTTTGCAGCAACAATATATTCTGCTTTAGTAGTAGATAGAGAAATGGAATTCTCCTTTTTGCTCAACCAGGACACCAACTTCTTCCCTAGGAAGAAAGAACCACCACTAGTACTTTTCCTGTCATCTACAACTCTAGCCTAATCCACACTAGTATATGCACTCAAAGTGAGATCATCATCCTTTGGATACCAAAGTCCAAAGTCAACTATTCCTTTCAGATATTTGAAGATTCTCTTAACAACAGTCACATGTGATTCTTTTGGATCAACCTAAAATATAGCAACCCTACATACAAAATTCATAATATCTAGTCTAGTCTGGGTTAAATAAAGAAATCCACCGATCATTGAACTGTATCTACTTTGATTCACCTTAGGAGAATCATCATTATGTGTTAGCTTACATCTAGTCACCATGGGAGTACAAACATGATTTGAATCTTCCATCCCAAATTTCTTCAATAGATCTCACATATTTGGACTCAGATATGAATATCCCCTTGTCTAACTGTGTCACTTGCAATCCTAGAAAGAACTTCATCTCTCCAATCATACTCATCTCAAATGCATCCTTCATCTCATCAACAAACTTCATACATAGATTGTCATCTCCTCCAAAAATGATGTCATCAACAAAAAATTCTATAATTAACTCTTTATCATGATCCAATTTGAAATATAAGTTGCTATCAACAGTACCTTTAGTGAATCCAAGCTTCAGTAGGTATTTGTCCAATCTAGCATACCAGGCTCTGGGGGCTTGCTTAAGTCCATATAGAGCTTTCTTTAGGTGGAAAACCATATCTTCCTTGTCAATTAGCTAAAATCCATCTGACTGTTCAATGTATACTTCTTCTAGTTCTCCATTCAGAAATGTTGACTTCACATCCATTTGATAGACTTTATAGTTCTTATAGGAAACATAAGCAAGAAATAATCTAACAGCTTTGATTCTCGCAATAGGGGCAAAAGTTTCTTCAAAATCTGCTCCTTCCATATGAGAATAACTTTTACATACAAGTCTTGCTTTGTTCCGAACCACTTCACCTTGTTCATTCAACTTGTTCCGAAACACCCATTTAGTACCAATCACATTTTTGTCTTTAGGTCTAGGAACCAGTATCCATGTGTCATTCTTTTCAATTTGTGTCAGTTCTTCCTTCATAGCTTCCATCCAATGTTCATCTTGGCAAGCTTCAGTGACATTCTTAGGTTCAATCTTGGAAATTAGGCAGTACTCTTCTACAATATTTCTTCTAGTTTGCACTCCTTTATTCTTATCTCCTATAATTTGGCTTTCATAATGGTTTAGCTTTACATACCTTGGGGTTTTGGAATTTTCTTGAACTTTTGATTCTTCTAATCTTCCTACTTCACTTGCACTTGTCTCTACTTCTTGACTACCTTGATTTACCAAAACAAATTGAGGTTGTTTTATTGGAACAACTGGAACATACATAGCATATGAAACAATTTGAAGTTGATTATGTGTCTGAACATTCTTCCCTTTGTTTGTATTGTCTTCATCTGAATCATATCCACAATATCTGGATGATTTGACAGAATCCTCATCAACTCTGACATTTGCACTCTTAACCAATCTTTCTCAGTCTTCTGTTATAGCATCGGTAGGCCTTACTCTTAGTAGAGTAACCTAAGAAGATTCCTTCATCGCTTCTTGCATAAAACTTGCCTATATCATCATCTCTCTTGATATAACATTTTCTTCCAAAGATCTTGAAATATTTAACAGTAGGCTTGTAACCAAACCATAGCTCAAAAGGGGTCTTACTAGAATTGCCATTAACATTTACCCGATTTAAAGTATACACAACAATGCTTAAAACTTTACTCCAATAGCTCTGGGGCACATTTCCTTCTATCATCATTGTTCTAGTAGCATCCAAAATTTTCCTATTCTTTCTTTCTGCAACTCCATTCTGTTGAGGGGTTCGGGGAGCAGATAACTGTCTTATGATTCCATGTTCTTCACAAAAAGAGTTGAACTCCCTGGAGGTGAACTCACCACCTCTGTTAGATCTGAGACACTTAATTTTTAGACCTTTCTCATTTTCTGCCATAGCCTTGAAACTTTTGAACTTTTCCAATGCTTCACATTTTTCTCTTAAAAAGGAAACCCATATCATTCTAGAGTAATCATCAATTATCAACATAAAGTACATTTCTCCATGAATACTTCTAACTTTGGAGGGACCACAGAGGTCAGTATGTAGCAGCTCCAACAAATCATTTGAATGAAATAGTTTGCTCTAGAAGGAGACTCTAGTTTGTTTACCCATCTGACATTCCTTACAAATTGTGTTAGCGGGCTTCACTAACTTAGGTAGATCTCTTACTGCTTGAGTGGAACTTACCTTGAAAATGTTATCAAAATTTACATGACACAACCTCCTATGCCACAACCAACTTTCATCTACTTGAGCAATTAAACAACTCCCATTAGTAGTATTCAAGTGAAAAATATTACCTTTTGTCTATTTACCAGTAGCAATCATATTTCTAGAACTTCCATGTATCTTGCATCTTCCATATTTGAATTGTAGATCATAACCTTTTCCCACCATCTGTCCAACAGTGTTATTCTTACCACCAAGACAAATAGAACCTCTATCACAAATCACACCAGCATTGTTGTCTCCAAATATTACAATACCACCATCATACTTCTCTAGACTTACAAATTTGTTTTTATCACCAGTCATATGATGTGAGCATCCACTGTCAATAACCGATTCATCCTTTTCTTCAACTCGAGCTGCAAGAGATTTCTCATCTTTAGTAGATTCAGTAGCCACATGACTATTTTAAATGGTAGCAATGAAAACCCATTCATCTTCATTTCCATTATCCTTATCAGATTCATCATCATTCTCTCCTTCTTCAACAAAGTAACATTTCTTTTGGAATTTAGACTTGTTAGGCTTAGTTCTAGGAACTCTTTTAGGACATCTTGATGCAAAATGACCTATTTTACTACATGAAAAACATTTAATAGGTAACACTCCTTTGTACTTACATTTTCCTTTTCCTTCTTTCTTTACAATCAGTGCTTCCAATTCTTCTACCTCGCTTTCTTTATCTTCAGGCTATTTCAGTTCTTCATCATACTTGGATATCTTTCTGGAGCATTCTCCCAAACCATATCTTTGCTTGTTACTTCTGGATATAGTACCCTTGAATGTTGATTTAGTTTTTAGAACAGATTCACCAAATTCACTTAATTCAAAAGCAACAAGTTTACCAACCAGCGTGTCTCTTGACATCTTTGTTACCGATCTGAGCTCTTCAATGGTGTGGGCCTTCACTTTGTAGCAGGGAGGAAAGGATCTGAGTATCTTAGCCACAATTTCATCCTCATCCAGAGAACCACTGACACATGTATTTCCCATCACATTTCACTTACTCTTTGCATAAAAGAAGTGATATTTTCATCTTCACCCATCTTCAAATCCTCATACTTTCCTTTTAAACTCTGTAGCTTAGCCATCTTCACCTGTGCATCTCCTTCATACAAAGTTTCCAACTTCATCCAAATCTCACGAGCTGTCTGTAGTCCTACCACATTAGCCATTTTTGAATCTCTTAGAGCACTCACCAAAGCTCTAATAGCCCTAATATTGTTTTCAACATCTTTGATCTCATCAGCAGTGGAGGGACCATTCTAAGGAATAACATATGGATCTTTTGTATTCTTCCAGTAGGCTTCACCAATACACTTAGGTGACATTGCATCCTAGCTTTCCACAGTGAGTAGCTAGTTCCATCAAATCTTGGACTATCCTTCTTGAATTTTTCCATCTTGGATCACCTCAAGCTTTTAGACTTCTTCAAAGGAACTTGCTCTAATACCAATTGTTGGAAAAACAAGGACAAACAACTGAGAGGGGGGTGAATCAGTTGTCACAAAATAATAAAATTTTCAAACTTTACTTAACTTAATCTCATATCTAATGAATAAGCAATTAACCATAAAAAATTAACACATCAGAGAGATGGAGAACACCAAATTTTTTTTACATAGAAACCCTATTAAGGGAAAAACCACGGTGGATGTTAGTCCACAAGATTATACCTTGTTAAAAGTATAATGAAATCAATAAAGGGGAATGCACATGTATTCAAGAACACTGCCTAGAGCTCACTGATCAATTATAGAAGGGGCTCACTGCCCAACAATATAGAATATGATTAAAATCCAGAGGGTATGAACTAAGAAAATAGCTTATGCACAAGCCTGATTACAGTTCCAATTAAGCACATAAAACTCCATCAAATACTACTTCACACTTTGCTCGATCGTCTTCACACTCTCCTCAGTAATCAAATGATATTCACACATATACACATAAGAGCACACCCAACACACAAACCATCGTTTCCACACACTATACCAATGAAACAATTGCTCTTATATATTCACTACATGAGATTTTATCAATAAATTAGTCGGCCAAAATATAAAACATATTTACAATGTCAGCCCAAATTTACAAATAAATTTTCAATGCGAATCCACCAAGGTCAGCCACAACATAGTGGGGACTCAAATTCACAACTCCAACACAAAAGGACTTCAATTAATTCCTCCTTGAAGATCCACAACACACTACCACCAGCATGTTGGCCAAGAACAAGAAAAACCAAACATACACATGAAATTTTTTTGACCACGAGCACACCAATCAATGTGGATGTACCATAAATAGACCATGATCTAGAGACATCCAAGAGCACCAAGAAATAATATAGAAACATCCACAACAATTGAGATTTCCAGAATTACACAAACTTCACTTAGGAACACTAACATGTTGATGACATTTTCTGCACAACAACTCAGATAGAATATAATATCCTATCTCTCTTGAAAGGTAAATCTCTATTAGCGAGCCTCAAGAGATAACCCCAAGGTCTCTAGTGTCAGGTCTTGACAATGCATAAATAACTCAGTGATAAATGTGAAAATGTTGGTAATCACCTTACTACAAGCAAAGACTGAACCTTCAATCTAGCAATGTAATGATACTTTAATCCTAAATTTAATCCAATGATAAAAGAAATAACAAAAGATAAGGGTTTCAAAGATATTTCTAGATTAAACACCAAACCTAAGATTAAAAATGAAAATGACAAACACTCGAAATGGACCAATACCTCAGAAACTGATTTCTACTTGACCCAGATGGATCTACAATCTTATAGAAATAGTGCAATCTTCTAAGGTGTTAAATATTTTCAGATCATGAACATTCATTCAAACAACCCTATTGCAATTGAAATGAATAAACCTTCACAATTGAACTAAGCACAATGAATATAAAAGTCCAGGCTAACTTTGCAAAGCAACTAACAATCAGTTGGTTGCGAAAAGCATGGACCAGGAATTGCTGCAACACTTCAAGCACCAAATCATAAACATCATCAAATTGAATGTAATCCTAAATATCAAAATATCAATTTTTCTCAAAGCAATTCTAAAGATAGAATAACAAGAACCATGTAAGATAAGAAGAACACAAGTATGACACCAAATCACAATGTCATTACTTGCATCAAATTATCCACTGAAGCAACAATTCCAATTTTTTGTTACAGTATTTTCTTAAGAACAACTACTTTCTAACTCTTGCTCTACTTAATTCGCTTCAATATCAGCTATCTGTCTATTTGTCTATATCTATCTCTAGCCCTTACAAATAAGGAAAAATTCCGTATTTATAGAAATTCCCAAAACATGTTGGCCTAGCAAGGGTTTTACAATAATATTTGGCTACAAAAAAAGTCAGCCAAGAGAAATTCAAAATAAAATAAAAGATGCATTAAATGTTTGAACTTCATCCAGGTCGGCCTAGGATCTCCAATACAGCTCAGACCAATGCATGCAAAATAATAGGGAATCACAAATTTTGATGTAGCCCAGCATAAACTATCTTCCCCCTTTGTCTTTATTCCAATCCATTCTATCATGCACCATCAAAAGCACCTTATCCAAGTTGACCACAGGTGGTAAAGGAAAAACCCTAAGTTGATGCTCAATTGATGTAATATTTTCCTTGGACTGCTCCACCGATTTATCCCAATCAACCTTATATGTTTGATATTTATCAATAACAACAATGTAAGTGGCCGCATCATCAAATTGTTGTTCTATAATAGGATCATCATTAGCTGGAGCATAAAAATCTTTCCACCACTTCCTCAACTGTTCTAAGCTCAAATGTTTAGGTGCAATCTTCCTTCTCCCTGTCATTATCTCAAATTAAGCAATGTATCAATTATAAACACCAGTTAGGTTATCTTCAATTTGCCTCCTCTGCTTGTAGATATTTTTTAGAACCTTCTACCTAATTTGCAAAGCCTCAAACCATTCCAAAGGTTCCGAAGCTCAAGAGGAATGAAGAATTCCATCACTCACAAGTTTATCCTTGGTATACTCCATGATGGTTCTGGTTTTCTGCAACAAAAGATTTGTATCTTCTTTATCTCGAGCTAATACCTCTTTCAACCAATCTATCGCCCTTATAGCATCTCCTACAGTTGAGAGAATGTCCTTGATAGCATCATTTCCTTTGGATTGCACCCCTTGTAGCTAAATTGTAGTAGCAATAGTAGTAGCTTTCATCCTTTCTAAATTAGTGATAGTCTCTTGGGGTAGGAGATTTTTAGCAGAAGACGAAGAACCAATGGATTGCAAGGGTTTCATCAGATCCTCCAAACATTTCCTGAGTTTTTCATTCTCTTTCTTTAGATCCTACTTAGTTTGGACTTCCTTTCTTAATCTACCTAGGATGACTGAGCTAGAACCATCATATTCCTCAATGTCTTGCTCCATAGAGGTGGATCCTAGGTTGATGGTCAACAAATTATAATCCTTTGTAGTTACATCATCCCTATTCTTATCCGGGACAAGAGTGGCAATGTGGACGAACCTGTTGTTTGTTGCATCTCTTTCGATTTTGGAGATAACCCTGGCCTTCTTCTTTCCTTTATCCTTTCCTATCTTAGCCAGTAATTCATCCCAATTGCACGAGGTGTCTTCCACAACAACTTGCTTTCTCTTTATCTCCTTATCCAACCAATCGGGAACTGTGGACTCCAATTGCACTTCACTCTGTCTTACTTCCTCCTACTAACCTTCATTAAAATTATGTTTCTCAAGAATCTCATCTGCGTTATCTTCCTTTTCTCCAATATGTTCCTCCCTATGCTCAAGTGATGGAGTTTTAACTGACTCTTCTTCCTTTTGAGGAGATTTAACCTCTTCAATTCTAACTGGTGAATCCTCATATGTGACCAGAGGAGACTACATCACTTTCTCTACTTTTGCCTCAGCATTAAAAAGCTCACCCTCATGAAATCCTTCTCCTTCTAGGTCTTGATGATCCTCAGTCTTCTTAGATTCACCTAGTTCTTCGTTTTGAGCTTCAGGGACATCATCATGCTATTCTTCATGAGAAGTAACTGCAAGAGGATCTTTCTTTGGCATATTATCTTTAGGAGAAGGAGTCCTTGACTTCCTTGTATACACCTGTGTATTTTCTCCTGAACTCTCTACACTTACCACAGGGGGATCTAATCTACTTCTTCTCCCACCTTGGAGCTTGATTTTTGTGACAACCTTACAATTCTTCTCCTTTTAGGCATGAAAGCACCATCCTCAGGATCTTGCCCTTCAGTTTCTTCATTCCTAGGCTTCTTATCCCTTGAAGTATGCCCCCTTTTCTTGGAAATTGGCTTTCTGTATTTTTCTATTTCTTGGGCCTCCTCCACTTGAACACCCTTAATCTTGATTTTGAAAGGGGAGATCACCTTTCCTTTACCCTTAGGATCCTGATTAGCTGACTCCTCAAAGGTAGAATGAGGGTCCAAATCTCCCATCAGATCATAGGTGCACTATACACCCTCATTCTCCAATTCCCACATCTTATGCTTCAGTCACAACTTGGTATACTTACTGATTGGATCCATTATCTGTCCTATACTCATCTCTTCCTCTAAAGCCTGGGCAGAACTAATGGAAGGGCATGCCTCTCCAGTGCCTATCCTCAAAGGGAAGTCTCCACCAAACCCAGTCTTATGTTTTTCCCTTTTGACAATAGCATCAAAATCCAATATTTGTCTAGTAACTTCCAACAGTAAGATATGATCAGTAGGATACCTTGGAAATTGATATGGAGCCCTTTGACAGCCATCAATCTAGATGTATGAGAAGGTTGGGAACTGAATGAACCAAGCCCCATATTTCTTGATTAGCTCCTTGGCTTGATCTGAAATTCTCATGTGTTCTACACCTTGAAGCAATCTGGTGATATGCATGGTGAATGCATCATTCACCCTCTTGTAGCTCGAGCTTCCCAAGTGAAATTGAGGATAAAATTCATAAATAACATCCTGTCCAAAGATGCCCTAGGTACTCAATCCCTTGTATGGATGAAATCTTGCAAGTGCATAGACTAAGTACGAGGTCATTGTAAAGGTCTTAGTTTGCAACACATTGGACAATTGCGCATGAATCACTCTACTTATTATACCTGCCCAATGATAGTCAATCCTTTCTTGTTCCATCCTCACAATAACATGGCACTTCCAACCTTCAAAGATACCCACACTCTTCAGTCCAACCACCCTACTGAGCAATGTGATGGCATCATAATACTCCTTGAATTTTTCTCTGAATAGTTGTTTAGGCAATTTAGAATAATGAGACTTGGGCTTCTCCAGGAAAGAATTAATGAGCTATTGTGATTTAACAGTATCCTCTTCATAGTACTTCTTAGTTTCCTCCATGTTGAATGCCACCACATGAGATCTATCTGTAATATCAAAGGTCTGAGCTATGGAGATAGGATTCAAATTTTCCACAATCCTCCCTTGGGGACCAATTATTCTCTGAGTATCATTGTCATAATGTCTGGCACACTCAAGGACCAATTCATAACACTACACTGTAGAGGGAAAACCAGCTACATGTGCCAATCCTGATTCCAACATTCTTTGGGCCACTAGAGGAAGATTCTACACTCCATTCCGCCCTTGAATTCCTCATAATCCCATAGTCCAATGTTTGTGTCTGTCACCTCTGACCAGATAGAGGTAATCTTGCTCTATGGGAGTTTTCTCTTGACATCTAGCTTAATTCTCTCTACTTCAGATATCGAGGATCCTTCCATATCACCCTTAACTTTCCCAGCTACTGTCCTACTTGATTCAGCCTGCACTCAACAAAGGAAACCATACTAAAGATCACACACAAAGGTTAATCAATAAAAATCATCATTAAAATGAATTCCAGATAAGAAAAGTGTCATTAAATCTCAAATAAAATGATCATATTAAAATTCAAGTTTTAGGACCCTCCACGGAATCCAAGCCAGGGAGGAATTTTGGAGAATTCTGGGCCAGATGGATTCTAGTGGAACGAACATGAAAACACCTATTGGCAATTCAATTTGATCATTATCAATAAAGAAATAACATGTGAGATCCCAAAATAGGACAAATTAATCATATAATGCATAATAATCCCCTAACAAATCATGTTATTCCATATTCGTTAACACTTCACTAGATCTCGAAGAAATCCGTACGAGACAGATTTTCGCAAAGGAGGAGACACTGCAAATTTTAGAAAAACCAAGGAACACAGAATTTTGGGAAAATTTAGAGTCAAAGGAAATCCATGAAGAAGATGAATCTCCAGAAAATAGCGGATTCTAGGAAAATGAAAGAGACAAGGACAATCGGGAAAATCCGCTAGAGCCAGAAAATCTCGAGATGAGTGAAAAACCCAAACTTCGAGATTCAATCATGATTTGGCCCAAATTAATGGATCGATCACAAATTTTAGGAATCTAGGCCTGCGACGAGTTTGATATGGGCCCTCTACAGATTTTCCTAGAATTCTAGGCCTATTCAAAAGCAAATCAATGTGTAATGATGATTCCCTAAGTATCAAACCCTACAAATTCGCCATTAATGCACAGGCAAGCTCATGATTCAATTATTTCAACTACTAAATCCTTACTTGGGGTATTCACAGTTCACAAGCAAGTTATCTCATGATGCAAACAAATGAACAATATTAGAAACTACTTGGGAAACCATAAGTAAATAGTATCATGCAACCCTAGCCACGAAATGCTTAAACATGCAAAAATCCAAACTCCAAACAAGCCAGAAACACCAAAGCATCACCTACATTCATTAATCAAAAGCAAGGCAATTGTATATGTACCATGATGAAACAAAATCAATCTCAGAAACAACAAACATGAGTTTAATGGCACTCCACAAAGAACAACAACAAAAATGCACATGAAATCACCACCAAAACCAACAATTTGCACACTCAGTGCTCCAAATCAAATCCAACACTCAAAGAATAAACTTCTCAACTCAATCGATCATAGACAATAAAGCATAATGGCACAAGAGTCTTCAAAGATCAATTATAAACACCCCCCCAAGTAGTACGAATGAACATTAATGCTGCCGACAAGACAACCTGGGGAAATCCAGAAACCTGATGTCAGAGTGGAATTTGGAAAAATCTAGCCCACGTAGAATTCTGCAAAGACCCAAAATCTCCAAACCACAGTGTTTAGCCGGAGTCTGAGTAGGATCCGAGAAAATCTAGACAGGGTGGAACATCCCGAACTCATGTAAAAATCCAAAATTTCACCCAGAACTTAATATTTTTAATAAATAACTTAGGGGTATCACTTAGGAAAACAAGATAAACATTTAGGCTCATGCTAAAGCAAGATAAATCCTCAAAATCAAAAGGCCAAAACACTAAAAACCAAAACGAAAGAGGGTCCCTGCTTTTAGCAGGGCATGTGTGTGAAAACTGCACAACAAATGGCGACTTTGCTGGGAAACACTCCAGAGCATTTGATGACGAACAAGAATCATGAACCCAAAATATTTGGTTTTAGTCTCACTATCAGAAAAACAAATCAAAATGCAAAAATTAAAGAATCAAAACCAAAGGTAGACCGAACCTTCCATAAACTAAAAATCCAAGTGTGTGCATTTGAGTTGATTTCCCTCCTTGAGCTATTGCAGAAACCAAGTTCAGTCAGGACAGGCTACATAAAGATTCTAACTTCAAAAGAAACCCGGATAGAGCCTCGTTGCTAGTCAGACATCTATAGCCCCGATGAGGTTATCATTGTGACTCTCCCGAACATAGCTCTATTTCTAGTTAGGCGTCTATAGCCCCGATAGAGATATTTAGATACTCCTGATAGATTGAATTCATTTGATTTTCAATATTTTCTCTTTTTCTTCTTTTTTATGTTTCTTTTCTTTTCACTTTTTTCATTTCAACCTGTGAACAATGAAGTTCACACTTAGGGCTGAGAACCACAGTGGCACTGAAGCAGAAATAGGATTTTTCACCTGACAAAACTTCACAAGGATCCTATAGTAACATCAATATTCTTAAGATATATGAAAGATATAAGATTTCAGAATACTTCGAATTCAAATCAAAACCCATGACCCATCTTCTATAAATCAAACATTTAGACTGCTTGATAATAACAAAGACTTGAACCATCCTTTCGAGACATAGGACTAAAGTCCACCAATGAAATACTTAGAATAGTCCCAGATAATGATATATTTTCCATGCAGGTGCAACATACCCAGAAGAAAACAAGAAAACCTCCAAATCAAGAGCAGAGTAAAAAACACACCAAACTAAAAGAAAACCTACACTAACAAAAGCAAAGCAGGAAGGGAAACCTACTCTAACCAAAGCAAAGCAAAGCAAACAAAACATAAAGGAAACCTAATCTAACTATATATAGGAAAAGAGCTGAAAATAGCTCAAGACTAGAAATAATGCTTCAAATACTTCCCATTGACAGGCAGTGGGATATCCTCCCTAATGAGAGTTTTCAAACGGAAAGCATTATCACCCAGGATCTCTGAAATATGGTAAGGGCCAAGCCAAAGTTTTTCAAAATTTCCATGCTCCCCCTTATGGTCATGGGCTTTATCCTAGTAAAGAACCAAGTCAAAGATCCTAAAAGCTTTTACCTTGGCTCTTCTATCAAACCACCTTTTGACTACCCCCTAATGTTTGGTAAAGTTTTCCAGGGCTTCGTCTCTTTTTTCCTCAAGATGTAAAAACTCAGTAAGTCTTGCCTCATGTTTATCCCCTTCATCATAATATTCATGAATGAACTATAGGGTGGAGATTTTTAACTAAATAGGAAACACAGGTTCTAACCCATAAACTAGGTGGTAAGGGGATATTCCTATGGAAGTCTTATGCCTTGTACGATCTACCCAGAGAGAAAATCTGAGTTGGGTGTGCCAATCCTTAGGATTTCTTTCTGACAACTTGTGAATAATAGTCAAGAGATTTGTATTGGAAGACTTATCCAACCCGTTACCTTATGGGTAGTAATTGGATGCGAACTTAATGATAATTCCATGATCAAAGGCCCAGTTAGAAAATTTCAATGATGAAAATGCAAGACCATTATCACAGACTAAAGACATAGGACATCCAAAATGATTGATAATACCTAATTCGACAAAATTAATTACCACCTCAGAAGTACATTGCTTGCAAGCAAGGGCCTCAGTCCATCTTGTAAAATAATTAGTAATGGTGAGAATATACCTATGACTAGCAGAAGAAGGTGGATTGATAGGGCCAATGAAGTCCATTCCCCACTGTGCAAAGGGCTTTACCTTGAAGACTGACTAGAGAGGAAGAGCTACATACTTCTCTCTGGTTGCTACAGTTTGACACACATGAAAAGTTATAACATGGTTGTGTGTGTCCTTGAACAGAGTAGGCCAATAATAACCAGCTCTTAGAATTTGGTTCATTGTAGAAGGTCCTGATCCATGGCCTATACCATATCTTTTGTGAAATTCCAACATTACCCTTTTAGATTCTTCCTTTCCTAGGCACCTTAAGTAAACACCCTCATGATTTTTCTTATATAGAACAACTCCCTTCAGCATGAAACTATCAATCTTTAAGCGCAATGCCCTTCTCTATATTGCATTAAGATGGTCAGGGCAGCTTTGAGTCAGGAGATAGTGAATGATATCATCATACCATTCGCCAGGAGAAACATCTTCTAGATTGTAATGCTGCCCTAGAAGATCAGGGCCTGCCTCTGCCATTGTCCTTGTAAGTCCTTGCCCTCTCACCAACTTCATGGGCTGAATCTCAATGTTGTATTCTTGTAACATAGTTACCCACTTAGCTTTGCACTCTCCTAGCTCATTCTACATCAACAACTTGATTGCAGGATCAAGAACTATAGCAAAGACCTTGTTTCTAAGGATATAGTGTCTAAACTTCTTTACAACCCTGACTAAGGCATAAGCTTGATTTTCCACACTTGGGTACCTCAGCTCTACATCCTTCAATGGTGCACTCATGAAAGCTATGTGATGTTCATTTGCTTGGTCATATTTTTGAGTCAACATAGCAGCACAAGAGTGATCAGAAGCAAACAAATATATATAGAATGGTTTAGCATAATCTGGACTCACCAAAATAGGAGCCTCAACAATATCCCTTTTTATCTCTGCAAATGCTTCCTTTGCTTCTACATTCCATTCAACTTTGGCCTCCTGCTTCAACATTCCATTCAGTGGCTTGACTATTTCTGTGAATCTAGTATTGAACTTCCTCACAAAGTTGATCTTGCTAAAGAATAATTTCATTTCTTTCTTGCTAGCAGGTGGGGGGATCTTAAGTATAGCTTCCACTCATTCAGGATCAATGGCAATTCCTTTCTCAGAGATAACATGCCCCAACAATTTACCCTCTGTAATTCCAAAGATGCATTTCTTTGGATTGAGAGATATACCAAACTCTCTGCATTTCTGAAACACCTTGCACAAATCTGTGATATGATCACCTCTCTTCTTGGAAAAAATTGTTAGATCATCCATATAAATGATTATGTACTTACCAATTATGTCTTTAAAGGCAATGTCCATGGCTCTTTGGAACGTGGCTCCAGCATTAATCAAGCCAAAGGGAATCCTCCTGTAGGAAAAAGTGCCCCACTTGGTGGTGAAAGCAGTCTTATGTCTATCCTCATACTACACCATAACTTGATTGTATCCTGAATAGCCATCCAAGAAAGACATCATCTGAGATCCATTGACAATCTGAAGTACTTCATCCAGTGAGGGTACTGGATAATTATCCTTTTTTGATGCTCTGTTAAGGTTCCTGAAATCTACACACAGCCTGATTTCACCATTTTTCTTCCTAACAGGAACCAAATTCACAATCCAGGTTGAATGTCTTACTGGAAACATGATTCTAGCAGATAGCAACTTCTACACTTCCTTTTGTATTATGGGTTCTAGTAAGGTATTAATTGGCCTTTGCCTCTGTCTGAAAGGTTTTTCTCCTAGATTGAGAGGGATAGTATGAGTTATGATTGATGTGTCATAGGTCTTTAAGTCTTCATAACTCTAGGCTATCACATCTATAATGCATCAATTATTCCTTCCCTTTCTTTTGGAGTGCATACTTTGCCAATGAAGACATTCTTGTCATCCTCTTGAGTTCCCATATTATACTTTTCACATTGTCCACTGATGGAATCCCTCTTGGCATCCTGTTCTTGATCCCTGACCTTGTCCAGATCGAAGATCCTTTCTAATTGCATTCCTCTGGGAATAGTATTGGTTTTCAAATTAATTACCCCTTCCAAATCTATCTCTACTTCTTGGAGTTCAATTTCATCAATAATTTGAGAAGCAAAGACATCTGAGCTTGTGATAAAATCCAGAATATGCTTGTCATCTTCAAATACCTGGAAGTTGGTAATGTTGTCAGGTACTAAAGGTACTGGGGTCAGTTCCACTGTAAAATTCTTCAATCCAGAAAGAGATAAAGGTTGCAATGTACTGGCTACCTAAGCAAGAGAGTCAGTCATTTGATTTTTACATCTTGGAATCAACTGAAGGTTGAAGGCATCAAATCCTTCAATAAGATTCCATACTCTGTGTCTATAATTGGTCATTCTTCTGTCATGACAAGAGTATTGTCTCCTAACTTGCTTGAATACTAACTCAGAATCCCCAAAGACTTGCAAAACCTTAACCTTTTTCTTTAATGCCATTAACAACCCATGAACCAAAGCCTCATATTCTGCTACATTATTCATACAATGAAATTGAAGTCTATGAGCAGCAAAGAAAGTCTTACATCTTGGACTGATTAGCTCAAATCTTGCCCCAGCTCCTTGCTTTGATTTGGATCCATCAAATCTTAAAGTCCAACAACCATCAACTGTAGAATTCCTTGTTGTATCGCTTGCACTGTTGCTGCTAGAAGGTTCTTCAGAAAGCATCACCCTTTTCCCTTTGGGATCCTCTTGGACATTCTGGATAGTAATTTTGACTGCTGGAGTGGGGTTGATACACTTCTATATTTGTTCCACTACAGTCTGGCACAAACAACAGTCCAATTCTGAATGAGAGGCATTATGTACTCTGCACCAATTGGGCAAGAGTAGTTCTCCAAAATTCATTCCTCTATCCAACTGAACCTAATCTTCAATGCACTTCTGGATGAATTATTGAAAACTTTCTAGCAAACCGAGTTGAGTATCTTCTGGATCATCATTATTTTCATCTGGTTCCACCAAGGCTTCAGTACCATCAGATTCTATTGTGATATCAATAGGTATTGTATGCAACCTGAGGACTTCCTCTACATCTGACTCCTCAAAAGGGGCTGTAAGCACATAATTACCCATACTTGCTTTTGATATCAGAATTTTATTGGAGGTATTCTAATATTCTGTGATCATGTATTTCATTTTGGGTTCTCTTTCAATTCTAATCTAGTTTGGCACTCACTTCTAGGGAAGCCACATGTGAGAGTGATCAGTCGAAACATATCCATTCAAGGCCCTGGTGAAGTCTCTTCCCAAGATTAGGCCATAAGCATAAGGTATATCAACCACATGTATATTAATAATTTGTTGAATTATAGGATCAGAAGCAACCTATATATGAATCATATTTAACTCCCCTACAACATTGACTTCAGTTCTATCCAATTGTGTAACTTTCTTTTGGGAATCAGTAGGAGTAATACCCATAGCTCTATAGACACCAAAGGGCATTACATTGGTGGAAGCACCCAAATCCAACAAACAGTTATGTAAGTTCTTACCAAATATACGAACAAAAATCGAGAATGAAGGCATGTCTATTTTCCCTTGAAACAGAGTTAAGGGAGTATCCACTTGAGCAACTTGAGTTTTGTCCTTCTCTTTTCCCTTATCTCCAGGAGGCATGTGGACTTGATTATGAGTCTGATTTTTCCTTCCTACTGATTGAGAACTAGATGCTTTATTGACACTTTCACTTACTGATCTATCTTGTGATATGGAATTTTCATTATAAGCTCCTCAAATTGTATTCCTAATGGTTGAGACTCTCAATAACTCAAATTCAGATAGGCTTACCTTTAATTTTCTGAGTTCTTTAGCAACATACATGGCCAATTATTCCTCACTCAGATCAACAGGGGTCTCCTTTGGGTATTCCATCACCTTGTCCTTGTTTGCATCAACACCTCTACCTTTTGGCATATCAGTATGTCCTTGATTTTGAGATAAATATTGCTTAGACACCTGAGGAAGTGATGGATTATTGCTGGCATTAGGATCTGGAGGCATAGTGAAGTTGTTCAGTGGAATGGAAGTGGTGAAGAGGCCTCCAGCTTGTGGACGTCTATGTGACAATTCCCTCAAATCATACTTCTTGACAGGTCTCTATAAATTTTGTACTTGTTCAACATAAGCCTCTTCGTCATCCCTGGGTCCATTGTCATTCACTGGATTCTCATCAAACAACTATGTAATTTCATCCCCATTGCACACCTGGTCTGCCTCTTCCTTGAGCCAGTCAGATTCTTCTTCAGGTACATTCTCCTTACTTTGTGGAAAAGGAGCATGATTTAGTACCAACACTGATGAATCATAGGGAGTGGATGTTATCATTTCCTAACTACCTGCATTGTTCTCCACCTCATACTAAAAAATTGAAGCTATCGTCTGCCTGGGTGGCTATCTCCTATCGAACCCTTGTACACCACCTTGCCCTCTATCAAAGTTCTGGCCTAAGGATTGTCCTTTATCATAATTCTTCCCTCTGTCATTATTATACCCTTTGTCATTATTATATCCTCTATCATTATTATATCCTCTATCATTATTATACCCTCTTTCATTGTTATATCCTCTTTCAAAATGTTGCCCTCTATCAAAATGTTGTCCTTGTTGATTCTCTCAATTTTCTCTGCTCTGATTGGACTGAATATTTCTTTGAGCAGCTTGTAACTGACTGTTATGGTTCCTCAAATAAGTTACCTCCATATTCAGCTTCTTCACTTGTTCAGAAAATTCATCCAGTCTCTCCTTGTCAGGATTACTGTATGGAGGCTGATTGGCATTGTTTTGAGGATATCCTACTACAGTATTGGCATTCAATGATTGGTTTAATACTTCAAAATTCTATATATATGGGGGATAGCTAGCATGAGATTGTGGATGCAGAGGTTGATTTACATTTTTCTAGGGATAGCTAATTGTAGGTGGAAGTTGACTCACCAGAGGCCCTGGGTGGGGAACCATAGGCAACTAGGGAACCAGATTCATGATAGGAGTATGGTTAGTGAGAGACTGGTTGAGAGTTGGGACTTGTCCAGGGTGAGCAATATGTCCTAATGATGGTAAAGGTCCAGACACATGTCTTAAGGTAGTGCTTACTTTCATAGCCTCAGCATAGGCATCAAGTAGGGTATTAGAGGGTTGTTTCTCCACTTAATGAAGGTAGATGTCAGACTGTCAAGACCTTCATAATAAACCTCTAAAGTAGTGGCTTGATCAACAACATAAGGAGCTTGTAGTCTAGTATAGGCATGATGAAACCTATTGTTAAAGAACCCTATAGGCTCATTGACTTCCCTCTTAACATTAGTGAACTGACGATAAAGCTCATTGGGACTAATGGGAACCTTGAACTTCTATAAGAATGCAATCTCTTGCTCAGTCCAATTCTGGATAGACCCAGCAGGTAAGTGATTGTACCAATAGAATGCATCCTCTCCTAATGAATACAGAAAGAGTCCGCATGTTACATCCTCATGATTGATTCCTCTATCCTTAAGGCCAGTTTGAAAGATCCTGATATGTTTCTCAGTAGTTCTATTGGGATCATTAACATGGAACTTTGAACAAAAGTGTTCAGGGTTCTTGGGCATGACATTGTAATTGGCGAAACTCAATGGAGATGGGTTATTAGCTAGGAAAGCCATTGGTGGAGGTGGGGGTGGTAATGGATGATTTATGACTGGCGGAGGTTATGGAATGGGAATGTCCTCAGACTCAGACTCAGATGAACTTGATGAAGATGAACTTGATGAAGATGGAGATGATAGAGATGGTTGGGTGGATGATGATTCTCCCCTTCTATTGGTCCTTCTTGACCTAGTAGGGATTGGTAATTCTTGAAATTCCTCCTCTCCTGGAGTAGATCTGGTTCTTCTTCTAGATATTTCAGGAGAGATGGCATTCAAAAATTGATCCAGCTTGCTAATTCAGACTCTCCTTCTAGCGCCAATATGTTGATGATATTTTATGCATAGCAACAACTCAGAAAAAATATAATATCCTATCTCTCTTGAAAGGTAAATCTCTATCAGCAAGCCTCAAGAGATAACCCCAAGGTCTCTAGTGAAGGGTCTTGACAATGCATAAACAACTCAGTGATAAATGTGAAAATGCTGGTAATCACAATGGGACCTTACTACAAGCAAAGACTGAACCTTCAATCTAGCAATGTAATGATACTTTAATCCTAAATCTAATCCAATGATAAAATAAATAAAAAAATATAAGGTTTTCAAAGAGATTTCTAGATTAAACACCAAACCTAAGATTAACAATGCAAATGACAAACACTCAAAATGGACCAATACCTCAGAAATTGATTTCTACTTGACCCAGATGGATCTGCAATCTTATAGAAATAGTGCAATCTTCTAAGGTGTTAAAGATTTTTAGATCATGAACATTCATTAAAACAACCCTATTTCAATTGAAATGAATAAACCTTCACAATTGAACTAAGCACAATGAATATAAAAGTCCAGGCTAACTTTCAAAGCAACTAACAATCAGTTGGTTGTGAAAAGTATGGACTAGGAATTGTTGCAACACTTCAAGCACTAAATCATAAACATCATCAAATTGAATGTAATCCTAAATATCAAAATATCAATTTTCCTCAAAGCAATTATAAAGATAGAATAAAAAGAACCATGCAAGATAAGAAGAACACAAGTATGGTACAAAATCACAATGTAATTACTTGCATCGAATTATCCACTAAAGCAACATTTCTAGTTTTCTGTTATAGTATTTTCTTGAGAACAACTACTTTCTAACTCTTGCTCTACTTAATTCACTTCAATATTAGCTATTTGTCTATTTGTCTATATCTATCTCTAGCCCTTACAAATGAGGCAAAATTCCATATTTATAGAAACCCCAAAAACATGTCAGCCTAGCTAGGGTTTTACAATAATATTTGGCCAAAAAACAAGTCAGCCAAGAGAAATTCAAAATAAAATAAAAGATGCATTAAATGTTTGAACTTCATCCAGGTCGGCCTAGGATCTCCAATGCAGCTCTGACCAATACATGCAAAATAATATGGAAGCACAAATCTCGATGTAGCCCAGCATTAACTATCTTCCCCCTTTGTCTTTATTCTGATCCATCCTATCATGCACCATCAAAAGCACCTTATCCAAGTTGGCCATAGGTGGTAAAGGAAAAACCCTAAGTTGATGCTCAATTGATGTAATATTTTCCTTGGTCTGCTACACCGATTTATCCCAATCAACCTTATATGTTCAATATTTATCAATAACAACAATGTAAGTGGCCGCATCATCAAATTGGTGTTCTATAATAGGATCATCATTAGCTGGAGCATAAAAATATTTCCACCACTTCCTCAACTGTTCTAAGTTCAAATGATTAGGTGCAATCTTCCTTCTCCCTGTCGTTATCTCAAATTAAGCAATGCATCCATTATAAAGACCAGTTAGGTTATCTTCAATTTTTCTCCTCTGCTTGTAGATCTTTTTCAGAACCTTTTGCCTAATTTGCAAAGCCTCAAACCATTCCCAAGGTTTGGAAACTCTAGAGGAATGAAGAATTCCATCACTCACAAGTCTATCCTTGGTATATTCTGGTATTCTACAACAAAATATTTGTATCTTCTTTATCTTGAGCTAATACCTCTTTCAACCAATCTATCACCCTTATAGCATCTCCTCCAGTTGAGAGAATGTCCTTGATAGTATTGTTTCCTTTGGATTGCACCCCTTGTAGCCATCTTGTAGTAGCAAGAGTAGTAGCTTTCATCCTTTCTAGCTTAGTGATAGTCTCTTGGGGTAGGAGATTTGCAGAAGAAGTTGAAGAACCAATGGATTGCAAGGGTTTCATTAGATCCTCCAAACATTTCCTAAGTTTTTCATTCTCTTTCTTTAGCTCCTACTTAGTTTGGAATTCCTTTCGTAATCTACCTAGGATGACTGTGCTAGAACCCTCATATTCCTTAATGTCTTGCTCCATAGAGGTGGATCCCAGGTTGATGGTCAAAAAATTATAATTATTTGTAGTTACATCATCCCTATTCTTATCTGGGATAGGAGTGGAAATGTGGATGAACTTCATCCAGGTCAGCCGAGGATCTCCAATGCAGCTCGGACCAATGCATGCAAAATAATAGGGAAGCACAAATTTTGATGTAGCCCAGCATTAACTATCTTCCCCCTTTGTCTTTATTCCGATCCATCCTATCATGCACCATCAAAAACACCTTATCCAAGTCGACCATAGGTGGTAAAGGAAAAACCCTAAGTTGATGCTCAATTGATGCAATATTTTCCTTGGACTGCTCCACCGATTTATCCCAATCAACCTTATATGTTTGATATTTATCAATAACAACAATGTAAGTGGCCGCATCATCAAATTGGTGTTCTGTAATAGGATCATCATTAGCTGGAGCATAAAAATCTTTCCACCACTTCCTCAACTATTCTAAGCTCAAATGTTTAGGTGCAATCTTCCTTCTCCCTATCATTATCTCAAAGAAAGCAATGTATCAATTATAAACACCAGTTAGGTTATCTTCAGTTTGCCTCCTCTACTTGTAGATATTTTTTAGAACCTTCTACCTAATTTGCAAAGCCTCAAACCATTCCCAAGGTTCGGAAGCTCAAGAGGAATGAAGAATTCCATCACTCACAATTTTATCCTTGGTATACTCCATGATGGTTCTGGTTTTCTGCAACAAAAGATTTGTATCTTCTTTATCTCGAGCTAATACCTCTTTCAACCAATCTATCTCCCTTATAGCATCTCCTCCAATTGAGAGAATGTCCTTGATAGCATCATTTCCTTTGGATTGCACCCCTTGTAGCCAACTTGCAGTAGCAATAGTAGTAGCTTTCATCCTTTCTAAATTAGTGATAGTCTCTTGGGGTAGGAGATTTTTAGCAAAAGATAAAGAACCAACGGATTGCAAGGGTTTCATCAGATCCTCCAAACATTTCCTGAGTTTTTCATTCTCTTTCTTTAGTTCCTACTTATTTTGGACTTCCTTTCTTAATCTACCTAGGATGACTGCACTAGAACCATCATATTCCTCAATGTCTTGCTCCATAGAGGTGGATCCTAGGTTGATGGTCAACAAATTATAATCCTTTGCAGTTACATCATCCCTATTCTTATCTGGGACAGGAGTGGCAATGTGGATGACCCTGTTGTTTGCTGCATCTCTTTCGATTTTGGAGATAACCCTAGCCTTCTTCTTTCCTTTTCCCTTTCCTATCTTAGCCAACAATTCATCCCAATTGGGTGGGGTGTCTTCCAAAACAACCTACTTTCTCTTTATCTCCATATCCAACCAATCAGGAACAATGGACTCCAATTGTACTTCACTTTATCTTACTTCCTCCTGCTGACCTTCATTCAAATTCTGCTTCTCAGGAATCTCATCTGTGTTATCTTCCTTTTCTCCAATATGTTCCTCCCTGTGCTCAGGTGATGGAGCTTTAACTGACTCTTCTTCCTTTTGAGGAGATTTAACCTCTTCAGTTCTAACTGGTGAATCCTCATATGCAACCAGGGGAGACTGCATCACTTTCTCTACTTTTGCCTCAGCATTAAAAAGCTCACCCTCATGAAATCCTTCTCCTTCTAGGTCTTGATGATCCTTAGTCTTCTTAGATTCACCTAGTTCTTCATTTTGAGCTTTAGGGACATCATCATGCTATTCTTCATGAGAAGTAACTGGAGGAGGATCTTTCTTTGGCATATTATCTTTAGGAGAAGGAGTCCTTGACTTCCTTGTATACACCTGTGTCTTTTCTCTTGAACTCTCTACACTTACCACAGGGGGGTCTACTTCTCCCGCCTTGGAGCTTGATTTTTTTGATAACCTTACAATTATTCTTCTTTTAGGCATAGAAGCACCAACCTCAGGATCCTACCCTTCAATTTCTTCATTCCTAGGCTTCTTAGCCCTTGAAGTATGCCCCCTTTTCTTGGCAATTGGCTTTCTCTATTTTTCTATTTCTTGGGCCTCCTCCACTTGAACAGCGTTAATCTTGAGTTTGAAAGGGGAGCTCACCTTTCCCTTACCCTTAGGATCTTGCTCGGCTGACTCCTCAGAGGTAGAATGAGGGTCCAAATCTCCCATTAGATCGTAGGTGCATTGTACACTCTCATTCTCCAATTCCCACATCTTATGCTTCAGCCACAACTTGGTATGCTTAGTGACTGGATCCATTATTTGTCCTAATTCTATCTTTTCTTCTTGTAGCCAATCAACCTCATCGATTGGCCTATTCTTAACTGCCCCATAAGAATGGCCTTGAATTATTTCCCCATCATCTTCAATTTGATTTGGAATTGCTTTTACATGAAAAAATTGGACTGATTAACCTAGAAGGCGAGAAAACTTATTCTTTATAACTTCATACTGATCACTACAGTTGGCCCAATAGTCTTCTAACTTAACCTTGTGGCTATATTCTCAACTGGCCTTCTTCTATGCTTCACCTATTATATCAAATCTAGATCTCTTGGAATGGTAGGACATACCAAGAGCACTCATCTCCTCCTCTGAAGCCTGGGTAGAACTAATGGAGGGGCATGCCTCTGCAGTGCCTATCCTCAAAGGGAAGTCTCCACCAATCCCAGTCTTATGTTTGTCCCTTTTGACAATAGCATCAAAATGACATATCTGTCTAGTATCTTCCAATAGTAAGATATGATCAATGGGATACCTTGGAAGTCGATATGGAGCCCTTTGATAGCCATCAATCTAGATGTATGAGAAGGTTTGAAACTAAATGAACCAAGCCCCATATTTCTTGATTAGCTCCTTGGCTTGATCTGAAATTCTCATGTGTTCTACACCTTGAAGCAATTCGGTAATATGCATGGTGATGCATCATTCACCATCTTGTAGCTCGAGCTTCCCAAGTGCAATTGAGGATGAACTTCATAAATAACATCCTATCCAAAGATGCCCCAGGTACTCAATCCCTTGTATGGATGAAATCTTGCAAGTGCATAGACTAAGTACGTGGTCATTGTGAAGGTCTTAGTTTGTAGCACATTGGACAATTTCTCATGAATCACTCTAATTATTACACCTGCCCAATGATAGTCAATCCTTTCTTGTTCCATCCTCACAATAACATGGCACATCCAACCTTCAAACATACCCGCACTCTTCTGTCCAACCACCCTTCTGAGCAATGTGATGGCATCATAATACTCCTTCTTGAATTTTGCTTTGAATAGTTGTTTAGTTAATTTAGAATAATGAGACTTTGGCTTCTCCAACCAAGAATTAATGAGCTCCTATGATTTAACAGTCTCCTCTTCATAGTACTTCTTAGCTCTTGCATATCAAAGGTCTGAGCTATGGAGACAAGATTCAAATTTTCCACAATCCTCCCTTGGGGACCAATTATTCTCTGAGTATCACTGTTATAATGTCTGGAACACTCAAGGACCAATTCATAACACTGCAATGTAGAGGGAAAACCAACTACGTGTGCCAATCCTGATTCCAACATTCTTTGGGCCACCAGAGGAAGATTATGCGCTGCCATTCTGCCCTTGAATTCCTCATAATCCCATAGTCCAACGTTTGTGTTTGTCACCTCTGACTAGATAGAGGTAATCCTGCTCTCCAGGAGTTTTCTCTTGACATTCAGCTTAATTATCTCTGCTTCAGATACCGAGGATCCTTCCATATCACCCTTACCTTTTCTAGCTACTGTCCTACTCGATTCAACCTGTACTCAATAAAGGAAACCATACTAAAGATCACACACAAAGGTTAATCAATAAAAATAATCATTAAAATGAATTCTAGATAAGAAAAGTGTCATTAAATCTCAAATAAAATGATCATATTAAAATTTGGGTTTCAGGACCCTTCACGGAATCCAAGCCAGGGAGGAATTTTAGAGAATTCTGGGCTAGACGGATTCCAACGGAACGAACATAAAAAGACCTATTGGAAATTCAATCCAATCATTATCAATCAAGAAACAACATGTGAGATCCCAAAATAGCACAAATTAATCATAGAATGCATAATAATCCCCTAACAAGTCATGTTATTCCATATTCGTTAACACTTCACTAGATCTTGGAGAAATCCGCACGAGACGGATTTCTGTGAAGGATGAGACACTGCAAATTTTAGAAAAACTAGGGAACACAAAATTCTGGGAAAATCTAGAGTTGAAGGAAATCCGCGAAGAAGATGAATCTCCGAAAAATAGCAGATTTTGGGAAAATGAAGGAGACAAGGACAATCAGGAAAATCTGCCAGAGCTGGAAAATCCAGAGATGAGTGAAAAACCCAAACTTCAGCATTCAATCATGATTTGGCCCAAATTAATGGATCGATCATAAATTTCAAGAATTTGGGCTTGCGACGAGTTTGATATGGGCCCTCTACATATTTTCCTAGAATTCTAAGCCTATTCAAAAGCAAACCAATGTGAAATGATGATGCCCTAAGTATCAAACCCTACAAATCCACGATTAATGCATAGGCAAGCTCAGGATTCAATTATTTCAACTGCTAATTCCTTACTAGGGGTATTCACGGTTCACAAGAAAGTTATCTCATGATACAAACAAATGAAAAATCTCAGAAACTACTTGGGAAACCATAAGTAAATAGTATCATGCAACCCTAGCCACGAAATGCTCAAACATGTAGAAATCCAAACTCCAAACAAGCCAAAAATGCCAAAGCATCGCCTACATTCATCAATCAAAAGCAAGGAAATCATATACGTACCATGATGAAATGAAATCAATCTCAGAAACAACAAACGTGAGTTTAATGGCACTCCACAAAGAATAGTAACAAAAATGCACAGGAAATCACCACCAAAACCAACAATTCGCACACTCAGCACCCCATATCAAATCCAACACTCAAAGAAGAAACTCCTCATCTCAATCGATCACAGACAATAAAGCAAAATGGCACAAGAGTCTTCAAAGATCAATTATAAACACCCCCTCAAGTAGTACGAATGAACATTAATGCTGCTGACAAGACAGCCTAGGGAAATTCAAAAACCTGATGTCAGAGTGGAATTCGAAAAAATCCAACCCACGTGGAATTCCGTGAAAACCCAAAATCTCCGAACCGTAGTGTTTAGCTGGAGTTTGAGCAGGATCCGGGAAAATCTGGATGGGGTGGAAAATCCTGAACTCAGGTAAAAACCCAAAATTTCACCCAGATGTTAAGATTTTCAATGAATAACTTAGGGGTGTCACTTAGGAAAAAAAGATAAAAATTTAGGCTCATGCCAAAGCAAGATAAATTTTCAAAATCCAAAGGCCAAAACACTAAAAACCAAAGTGAAAGAGGGTCCCTGCTTTCAGCGGGGCGTGTGTGCGAAAACTGCACAACATGATAGAGACCACATAAACACTGTCAGACCACAACATGACCAAATCTATACGTGGACCTCTAAAACTTCTGGTAGCTGATCTAGATACACTCAACATAAAATGCTTTAATCCACAATAGTTGAACTTCAATGTAGAGAACAAGACACCTTCATCACTTGCACAGTTCCACTAGGAACTTGGAACACTTTATTTTACAATTCTCTCAATATCCTCTACATATACAACCTCTAATAAACCAAATGCTACTAGTGTTGACATCAATGACAACCACATATCAAAAAGGATGTCCAGAAGCTACAATCACAGGGTAAAGCCTAGAGTATTTCATGTTGGGGACTTTGTCCTAAAGGAAAACCCTAGAAATCAACAAGACAAAGAAAAGAAAGGGAAGTTCGAACCTAACTAGCTAGGTCCCTTTGTAATCATATTAGTCTATGGATTTGGAGCCTATCGGCTATCTACACATGAAGGGGATTTGTTCGATGAACCTATCAATAGTATCCATCTTAGAAAATTCTATACCTGATTCATCTAGTGCACAATTGAAATGGTCACCTTGAATGAAAACTTGAAAAATAGGCGTCTTGGTGACAGAAAATACAAAAAAAAGAAAAAAGAAGAGAAAATACAAAAAAAATCAAAAAAATAGAAAATTAAAAAAATTAAAAAAATAGAAAATACAAAAAAAATAGAAAAAGAGAAAATACAAAAAAAATCATAAATTCTGAAAAAGTGCAATAAAAAGATGTAGTGAAAAACTTGGAAACATGTGCTACTTGTGATTTAAACCAACTTTTCCATCTATTAGATGCATGAATTGGTCGTTCACTTTGGTCATCATTTCTCTGCCTATCATTTGAAAAGAGAACCTCATGTACATTTCCTGGTAAAGTGAGCATGTTACACCCTAGCTTGGGGGAAAAATCCTAAACTCACTGGGGGCAATAAAATTGAGCTTAAACAAATAGACAAAAAGTAGTATGACAATGCAACAAACACAATGACCATTGGGAAACTCAACATAGAACATACATCAAACATCAAATCACTTCAGAAAATCAACCATCCACATCAAAATAGTTGAAATGAAACCAATCAGAACAACTCAAAATGGATGATCTGATCTGACTGATGATTGAAATACTTTAAGCAAAGGTTGAATTGTAGTACTTTAATCTTTGTTATCATTTCTTTGGAGCAACTCAATGATGTAGTGAACTAGAGAAGCTAGGAAGAAGAATGATATTTTCTTTTTCTATTGTTTGTGAATTAATTATTTATTGTGTGAATTGTTGCGAGATGTGCTCTACAAAGTATCACTGATGACATTCCAATTCATATAATAAAATAATTGATTCTTGTCTGTTTACACAAGAAATTCTGAGGTCATCTCAGTTTAATTATACCTAAATGCTTGTGTTCACTTGCAATATCAAAATTCATGAAAGTAGTACTTAGGTCATCATGGTCTAAATTATACCATCGATGCTTGTACTCACTTTCAACATTTTAAAAGCTCCATGATGATAACAAGCAAAATAAATGGACTATTAATGTGCCAATGTTTGCATATAGATTTGCATGATAACATTAGATTGCATGCATGTTAGTTTTACAACTGCAGAGTATTTGTTACAAAATTTGGTAAAGGATTCAAAAACAATGTTATCTTTTCTCATAAATGGACTGAGTATACTTGACATTAACAAAAAAAATATCATTATAATGTAGTTGCATAATCATTTTCATTTCATACATTATAAACATTATTATATCATTTTATCATTCATACATTCCATCATATATTTTGCATCACATCATATTTTTCATAACATCATATTTTTCATAACATCACATCATAAAATTGCATGAGAAAACTATCAAAAAATAAATCTCTATGTATTTACATTTTCATTCATCATATCATATATCATACATTCAAAGTACCAGTATATTGATCGTTCATTCATTATTCATTGCATCATATATTTGCATTTGAAATATCAAAAATAAAAGTGCATCATATCCTATTTACATTATTTTCATATATCATTGAAACATAATATCCATCATCATGCATATGGTTACATTATCATGAAATACACATCATCATACATCTATCGATCTATGTAAATAACAACATACATCATGCATACATACATCATCATTATACACATATCACATTTTAACATCATAGATAGAACATCATAAATCATAGCATATCATAATGATCATTAAATACATCCATAACAGTATCATATAGATCACCACATAACATATAGAACATAATAATTAAATGCATCGATCATAGAACCATATAAGCACATATAAATCGATAAAATATGCCGCATATCATAAAGCTCAAAAATCATAATGTCAAGTATATAATGATGTCTGAAATATAAAGAGATACAACATCAAAATGACTGTGAATCAAAACACCAAGAGTATACATAATGTCTCAAATATATCATGGAAAAAACTCATAGAGCTATGTGGTGCTAGCTCCAAATGGTGTAGGAATCTCGGGACCAATCCCTCCACCACCAGACATACTAGTGTTGATGTTTTTTTTATGCACATCTCAACATAGGTAGTGCGTAGGTGCACTACCTATCTTGAAAGACAATATTCCACAATCAGATTGCATAACACTATCCCAAGGTCTCTAATGTTAGGTCTTGACAATGCTTGGAATATCTCAATTGTTTGATGTGATTGGCTAGAATCATAAGGCGGTCTTACAGATGAATTAAAAAGTGGGGAATTTGGATCTTGAAACAGAGTTCTTAAGATGGGAGAGTTCTTATGCATTTGCTGTAGGTTCAAACAGCAGTCTTGAACTCCATTTTGTCATTAGATTTAGCTTTACAATGTGCAATGAACCTTAGCATAGGTCACTCATTAAATAAACTAAAAAAGGGGTAGGGAAGAGAGGAGGTTCCTGGATCTGCAACTAATTGTGAACAGTGATGATGGGGTTCCTGCAATGGACAGCTTCTTGGAAACAATATTCCACTTAGCCAGAAATCTCACAGTCTCATGGAATTTGTGCTATCTTCTAAGGTCTACAAATGTTTCATCTGTCATTCACCATATGCATGCATGAAAAAAGATGAAAGTTTTGAGAAGCTTTGGATTTAAGTCCAGACTAACTTTACACAGCTATCTGCCATTAGCAAATAGCAAAAAGTATGGACTAAGAAGGCATCTACACTATAGGAATTTCATAACCACAAGACAACATTCCTAAAATCTACCAAAGCAAGAAAATAGTTAACTAGAACAACAGTAAAACTTAAGTTGAACATCTAACAATGGAGGTTGAATCAAGCAACATGTGAGAAACTCAGAAAATGCACCAAGTCAATGTATTTTCATTATAAATTTTTGCAGCATGTCTTTACAACAACTCAACTCTCTTTTCAAATGAGAGGAGAGCCCTATTTATAGTACCCCAAAAGTCAAATGAATGGCTAAGATTAATTCTCATTGTGTGGCCAAGATTCATTACAAAATAGGGTTTCACCAACCCTCAATATATTACAATTTAAAAATAACATTTTTTCCCCTTCCCTATTTTGTCTTCTAGTGACGACACTATAGCATTTTGTCTTTTTGCTGATTGCTATTTATTGTAGCTACTCTTTAGGGAGTTCTCTATCATCTGCGGGGCTGCCCTCTCGCTTCTTTGAGGCTGTGTATTCCATGAACTTTAGGATGACTGGCTGGAGCTTGTCTATCTCAATGATCTCATACCTCAATGTTTGGTAGCTCCACTCCTTAGCATTATCTTCTAGCCTCTTCCAGTCCTCATCGTACTTTGCACCTTGATCCCTTAACAACTCTGATTGATCGAAGGCATGGGTAGCAAAACTCATGAATTCCACCGTCATTTCACCAGACATCTCGTCCTCCATCTTCTTTTGAAAGTAAGGTTTTATCTTCTCTGGATCCATCCATACTGCGGGTATGTCGTATTCTGTCATTAGCTTGAGGTACCGAGCACATTCAACTCTGATCTCTTTGATCCATTCGATATCCAGGTCCACTTTGTTCATTATCTATTCTAGCCTTTCCTTCCAGTTGTCAAAGTCTTGCCGCCACACATCCATCAGCCAATGATCATCTTTATTGAACGCAAGCTCCTTTTCCCATGTGGCCTTCGGAATCTGGAGGATAGCCTCGATCTTTGGGAAGGTGGATTCGTACGTTGCAGGGAAGTCAGTGCATAGCTTCTTCATGCCCTCAAAAGATTGCTGCAGGTCCAATAACTTGTTGGCTGTCCGAATAGCCCAGCTAATTCCCATGTTTCCGATGTATAAGACTTGTCAGAACCAGCTTTCTGTAGTCCTTTCCAAGTTCTTTCTCCTTTACATCTTATCAATTTGTTCCTTGGACAATAGTTGGGGCACGGTGGTGGATGTGGTAGGTAGGTCATCCACCGAAGACCATTGCTAGATGTAATCTGTTAGAGCAACCACCTGTGCTTTGAGCTCATCTTTTGAAATCTTGTCTTGCTTTATCAAATGTACCACCGTGGCCACTGAATCCTCAAGATGTTCTACCTTCTGCTCTCTGGTGGTGGTCCCCAAGTCGATGGTAGAGATGTTGTAAGCTATCCCTTCCTGACCTACCACAGGCGTGGCTATTTGCACAGCTCGAGACCTAGAAGCATCCACCATCACCCTAGATCAGATCTTAGGCTTCTTCTCCTTCTTTGTTGTGATCTGAACTCGGGCTAAGATAGCTTCTAGTCTCGCCCTCGGGTCTTTTAGTACGGGAGTTTTCCTTTTGAGCTATTTTTCCAATCATTCAGGCATGAAAAATGTGCCCTTACGTGACTCACGATCATCCTCGCCCCTCTTGATCAAGACTTCTATTCTCCTAGCCTCTGAAACTCTCAATTCTTCATTGGAAGCATCCCCCTCCTCATCATCGGAGTCCTAGATGAACACAAGGCACTTTATGGGAGGCTTGGCAGATAGTTGCTACAGGGGACTTTCTTTTTCTTCCATTTCCTCCCTTTCCTTCTCCTTAGTTTGTTCAACCTCGTGTGCATGTTCCTTGAATTGCTCGATTTTGAGGCCCGTGATAGTTTGGGCCTCTCCCTCAGGTTTGTCTTCTTGCTGCTGTCCTTCTTCTTCAAGGGGTGACCCTTCTGCCTTTTCTTTAGTATCCTTCAGTTGCTGGCCCATTTCTTCCTCTAGGTCATTGTCGAATGTCTACACAATGACCTTACCACCAGTGTCGTCCTCCTCATCCCCGCTCTCAGAGGAACCAGATCTTTCTTCTTCGTAGGCCACCTTGTCAATAGTGCAATATTCATATTTTGGGTGCTCGTGGTATTCATCGACATCCTCTTCAAAGGGCTTCGAGGCCTCGTGTTCTCACCTTTCCCACTCCTTAGAGATTAACATGGTGGCTTCCATAGCCGGTGGCCCTATGGGAGGTTGTGAAGGTTTGGTAGTTGCGAGGACCTAAGCTAAGGCTGCTTGAAGAGTGGGATCCATGAGGATCTGGGAGAGATTGGAAGGGATATTTTGCATATGCTTCGAGAAGGCCTCAGGCAAGGTGGGAGCGGGCATTAGTGCAGCCACCATAGGTAATGAAAGTGACATGGTAGGTGACATGGCAGTAGAGGAAGGAGGAGTAGTTATGGCAGAGGAAGAGTCAATTACAATCACCGGCTCGGTCGGGGGCAAAGGGGCAAGATGGACAGAGATGTCCACTGCCGGTGGGGATGTAGCAACCATAGCCAGAGAAGCAGGTGGTGTGAAAGTCGGGGCAGGGAGAGCTAGGAGGGGTTCTAATTGATCTGCACCCTTTACTTCTTCCTCTTGGATTAAGGGTTGCTCCGTGGTGTCCCATGTTTGCTTAAGTCTTTTGGAGGGTGAGCCTCTTGTTTCTTTCCTTGTATAGACCTTGGGGTCAAGAGACTACTTTGTTTATGTCCCTTTCCTCTTCTTGAGCTTAGTGACTAGAGGAGACTTGGATGTTCTACTCGTCGAAGTGGTGGCAGCGGCGTCCTCGGTGGCACTTGGTTCACTCTTGAGTCCTTCATAAGTCAAAATTACCCCCTGTTGTCTTAATCAGGCCACTTGTCTATCAATCCATTCCTTAGTACGGGCCAAGATTGGCTTGGTTATGATATCAAGTTCGTCAACCTCCTGCTCATCCCAGTCTATTGTTGGTAGTGGCAAGTTGGCAACTGTAGGGTACCTAGGGTCCATTATGGTGCTATTGTCTTCTTTGACTTGGTTCGGTATGGGAAATGGTTGCACCTTCCTTACAAAATGCGCAGTCATTCACATATAGTGTCTTGCACGTACCTCTTTATCATCCTGACAATCTCCCCAAAGTCTTTAATGTGGTGGAGATGAGCGAACCCGGGTCCCAGTGCCTTTCTTATGTGCCCATATGGATCTATTCGAGGGCGAGCAGTGTGTAGGTGAAAATCGTAATCCTTTAATTCCTTCTCGGAATTACTAGCACACTGGGAAGTTTGTAGCTTATACATGCCCTAGCCAAGAGTCATGGGATAAGAGATCCCTGCTATATGCTTGCCATTGAAGATTGCTTGTATGTGTTGGAGCTGCCGAGAAAGTTCCAATAAGATGATTCAGTCATTGGGGTATCGAGGCAATTTGTTCGGCCTTTCAGTGAAGCCTTGGGCATGGATGTATGTGAACTTTGGGTATTGAATGAAGAGGAAGGCATATTGCTTTAAGAATTCCCGAGCACTATGGGAAACCCTCCTTTCGAAATCCTCGACAATCACTCTGATGATATGGCCAATGAAGGCATCATTCACTCTATAATACTCCCTCTTCAAGTTCCTATATTGGAGCTGAGGGTATTTTTCATAGGCCTTCAATCTTTGACCCTGCTCCTTATTGAGTGCCATAAACAACCCGTTGTACTACCTCCGGTCCTCCAAGGAGTAGATGAGGTATGAAGTCATAAAATTTAGAGCTTTTCTTAACATTGACGAACTGCTCATGGAAGCAATCACTTATTATACCTTCGCAACATTGCCCCGCTTTTCTTTGAGCCAATGCTGATTTATTAACTTCCTGCAGCCCATAGGGTTAGCATCCCACACCGCCTGGCACTCCTTAATGGTAGGAATTTCCATTTCTTGAAACATGGGAATGTGAAAGGTTTTCATGGTTCCTCCAGTTGACATGTCTGCGAGAATGTTACCGTCCCTGTAAACAATTATCCTTGTGTCGGGCTGATATGCCTGTCGACAGGCCATGACCAATTCAGGGGCCATGAGGGACGGAGGGAAGCCCGCAGCTTTCGTGATTCCACTCTGTCTTATCAATCTTACATTTTTTGTTATTGGATTGACCCTAACCCTTTGTGTAAACTCATTAATATTGACGTGGCCTATGTTGGTGTCAATGAGTTCCTTCCAATCCATGGTAACTTTTGAGTGCAGAGGCTCACCCTAAAATTGGTATTTCATCTGGTCTTTGTCTTCTTTCCCTCAAGGAGTTTTTCCTGACTTCTTTCCTTTGTCCTTCTTGATGGTTGCCCTCGAAGGTCCCACACCTGATTTCATATATTATGTAAGCAAAGGCGTAGTTAGTACAACTGATAACGAAGGTGTTCATGCTAGTTGAAATCCCAAATATAAAATCTATTTTAAGTAATCTATCAAGCATAACATGAACATTATCTCTCAATATCATTGGCCTTTTGATTGAGATCTATGGGACAGTCCAGAACCAGAAGGCTAGACTTCCCTGGCAGGAATGCCATTTTGGAAAGGAAAATAGGGTGGAGGGCTCCGGGAGATTCTCTTTGATTGAATTTTGATAATTTAAAAGGTTCGCAATGAAGAAGATGAAGATTAAGCATGTGGGTCAAGATCAGATTTCAGATTGGGCTCATTTCGGTCAGCTTAGGAGCATCCGAAGGTACCAGTTCAGAGAGCCGTTAGGAGATTGTTGTTTGGAACGGCAAATCATAAACAAAATTCCAGAGACAAAACTCCAGGATCTGGGGTCCGACGGGCTGCAGGGCGGTCAGAAGATAGTAATTTTCCATTTGAGTGCTCGGGTCTGAGGCATCGGGAAGCCGTGCATCCTTCGCCGTTTGTACGACCATCGCTGGGGGGAAGTCCAGAGGCGGCGGCCCGACGGTCAGGGCCTGACGTGAAGGTCGGCAAGAGATACACCATTGATGTAAAGTCATAGCGAATGCCTCGGTTCTCACCGACTAGCACAACAGGGGAAGGGAAGTCGGCGAAAGGTCATGGCAGCGGGGTAAGGTCTTGGCGAGGTCCTTAAGTCTCATCGACAGAAAGGTCATGGCAGCGGGGTAAGGTCTTTGCGAGGTCCTTAAGTCTCATCGACAGCCAAGAGTAGGACCAGACCCAACACAAGCATTCACCATTTGATTTCATTTTCAGTCCTGCGACGGTCGGAAGGGCGAAGCCCAGAGCTCAGAGGGGCAGGCGAGATTTTCTCTTTTAGAACGGTGGATGAGGGAAGGTCGGGGCCTGGAAGGTAGACGGACGCCAAGCACAGATGAGTTTGTTCAAGTTGGATCCCAGCAGCGAATGGGGGACTAGGGCTTGGAGGTCGGAAGGACGTCAGGTATTCTCCAAGAGAAGAGTGATTTCACCGTGAGGTCTTGGTGAACACAGAAGGTCCTACCGACAAGAGGAGTCTTTGGTGTAAGTTTTCCAGGTCAGAGAAATGTCTTGGCAAACCAACGATGTCTCCTCGACAAAGAGCCCCATCGGCATAACCTCTTGCCAACCTCGTGAAGTCACCTCAACAGGGGATCTAGGCTTGCCAAGACAAAGATTTTGTTGTGAAGTCCTGGTGACCACTAGGAGTCTCGCCAAAAGCAAAGGCATTGGCAAGACTAAAGGAGCTCGCAGTGAGGTCTTGGCGATAGATGAATGTCTCCCTGACAAATCACTTGAAAAGAGTAGGATATGCTCAGTGAAAGGTCTTGCCGAATCGGGGAGGTCTCAATGATAGCAAACTCAGTAAGATGAAAGAAAACCTGCCATGAGCCTCACCGACAAGGACTGGTTTCACCGACGAAGAATAAGGGGCGGAATCCCAGGTGCAGAATCCTGGATACCTAAGCCCTAGAGACCCTAAAGTTGTTTCGACATTTCTAGTTTTCACTAAGTCTCCACTGGCAAAGGGTGCGTTCGGGCCCAAGGGTCACGAATGCCCCTGCGAAGAACGACCGCGTGGAGATAAAGCTCCGAATTGGTCAAGGGGGTGTTGTGTTGGTTTTCTCAATTTTTGAGGACACGGGTTTCGGTCGTGATGCCATGGTTCACCATTTATATGTTGTTTGAATTGTTATTGTTCATTTTAATCCCTGGAAACCATGAAAACATTGTTCAGGAGGGTGAACGGAGAACCTACCTCGAACCCTCGATGTAGCAAGGCGTGGGATCAACCAGTGGTCAGTGAGCATAGGTAATGGGCAATGATCGATGAAGGTTTCAAAGACAACAGACTCCTATGGCAAGCTCTGATCTCTCTCTGCAACACCGTCAAGTGAAAATGACAGGCTCAGGCAAGCAATTTATACCCCTAATCACCATTAATGGCCCTATTAAATGTAGGTACGACAAGCTAGGAAGTTGGTGATTTTGAATTCACCGACGGCGGTAGAAGACCTAGGGTCCGACGACTGGGAAGACGTAGGATGGTGGCCATTTGGAAAATTTCACTTGGAAATCCCTAGTGGCGAAGGGGAGGTCATAGCCTGGAGGGTGGAGCTCTACCTGAGATCTGCTGTCAAGAATGGCGAGACACTTGCGAAAGTTTGGAAGGTTCGAAAGCGGCCGAAACTAAGAATTTCATCAAACAGAGAATGAGGGTCTAGCAAGGCGCAAACCATCCGCCATTAATGAACGATAGACACAACAGGGAAACCCTATGAGGGAAACCCAAAGGGCTGGGCCTGGTAGGGCTCGAGGTTGCTAGCAAAAGCAATCTGCCAGGGAGTCCCTACAAGGCACCAGAACTTGTCAAAATTAAAAAAAGGGGGGAGGAGGTTTGGTCAACTTATGGTGAGACATTGAAGGAACATTCACCACCCGGGACATCAACAAAGAAAAGGGCACACAAAATGAGGTGACAATGAAACAACCCAGCAAGGTGAAAGAAAAGAGGGTCCACGTTCAGAACGGGGTGTGTGTGCCGAGGGCACAACAAATGGCAACTCAGTTGGGAAACACTCCCGAGCATTCTAAGGATAAATATTCATTCGAGACCCAGAATCTCTAGTTTTGCAGACCAGGAGTGGCTTCCAAAGGTGAATCTGGGAGAATGAGATCCTTAATTAGGTCAGTTTACAGGACATCTTAGAAGTGTGTGTGCAGTGAATTCATTCCTTTCTTTGGGATGGTGACCAAGAGCTGCTAATCCAACCAAGCAAGTTACATAAATCGTCTAGCACCAAAAGTAACCTGGACATTGCTCTGCTGCCAGTCAGGAATCCATAGCCCCGACGGAGTTGTCACTACAATCCCATGGATATTGCTCTACTGTCGGCCGGGTTTCCATAGCCCCAGTAGAGTTATCTGCACACCCACATAGTCACTTATTTTTCAAAATTCCTTTTCTCTTTTATTTTGATATTTTCCTTCAATGTTCATTTTGAGATAACTTTCTTGCTTGACTGGGTAAGCACCGAAGCCTACAATGGGTTTGGGACCGTAGTGGTCACTGGAGCAGACCTAAGATTTTTCACTCACTAGGGTGTCATAGCAACCATGGTACAATCCTTTAGAAATGATTATTATATGTCTTGTGCAAGATTCAAGATGTGTGTAAGGAGATCCAATCCAGGGTCAAGTTCTGAGCAAAGTTCAAACAATGGAATCATTCATGGGTAGCTTTTAGAGACCGATGGCCGAGAGTGAATGTTTAGCTGAAGAACACCAAGGATGGACAACAAAGTAAACCATTCGTCGAGTGAGCACGACCACCACTAAGGGGCAGGGAAGATCTTTCCTGAACAAAACAGCTGGGAAACAAAAGCAAAAGGAGCGACACAAAATAGAAAGATGTAAGCAAACCAGAAAGGGAAATCTACTCTAACTTATATACAAATATTTACAAAGAAGAGCTCGAAAGAGCTCAAGCCTAGAAATAATGCTTCAAGTGTTGCCCATTGACTGGCAATGAGACATTCTCACCAATTAAGGTCTTTAGGTGGAAGGCATTGTCTCCCAAAATCTCAGCTATTTGAAAGGAGCAAAGCCAGAGCTTGTCAAATTTGTTGTGTCCCCCTTTCTTTTCGTGGGCCTTGTCCCAATATAGGACCAAATTTTCAATTCTAAAGGCATTAATTTTGGCTCGATGGTCAAACCATCTCTTAACTACGCCCTGATGTTTGGCAAAATTTTCTATTACATGATCTCAGATTTCTTCTAAATGCAAGAGCTCAGCTAACCGAGGTTCTCTATGATCTCCTCCCTCATAAAAGTCTTTGATAAATTAAAGAGTAGGAATCTTTAGATGGATAGGAAATATGGGTTCTACGCCATAAACAAGGTGGAATGGGGAATCACCGAGGGCAGCCTTATGGCAAGTGCGGTCAGCCCAAAGGGAGAAACAGAGCTGGGTATGCTAGTCCTTGGGGTCCCTGTCTAGCAGTTTCTTGATCATGGCAATCAGGTTCTTATTGGTGGACTCAGTGAGGCCATTGCCTTGGGGATAGTAATTGGATGAAAACTTAAGAGCGATCCCATAGTCAAATGCCCAACTCACAAATTTCAATGAAGCGAAAGCAGGTTCATTGTCACACACCAAAGCATAAGGATAACCAAAGTGATCTAAAATGAAACTTTCTAAAAAGTTAGTAACTACTTCAGTTGTGCATTGTTTACATACAATTGCTTCTTTCCATCTAGTGTAGTAATCAGTTGCGGTAAGAATGTACCTATGTCCTGCAGATGATGGAGGGCTTGCCTGACCGATGAAATTGAGACCCCATTGCACTAACGACCTTACCTCCAACACAGGCTGCAGTGGGACAACAACATTCTTTTCCTTGGTGGCGACTATTTGACACGTGTGGCATGAGCAAACATGACAATGAGCATCTTTGAAGACAGTTGGCCAATAATATCCTGCTCGCAATATCTGATGTGTCGTAGAAGAACCAAATCCATGGCCATTGCCAAATTTATCATGAAAATATTTTAAGACACAATCGACTTCCTCTTTACCTAGGCACCTTAAGTAAATGCCTTCATGGTTCTTCTTGTAGAGAATGAAACCTTGTAGCATGTATCCATTGCTTTTCAATCTAAGGGCATGCTTTTGGACCCCTTGCAGGTGTGGTAGACACTTATGGTTCACCAAATAATAGACAATATTCTCGTACCATTCTCCTGGGGAAACATCCTCAAGCTGGTACTGCTGCACAGTGAGTTCGGGTCCACCCATGCTGCTACTTCAGCAATTGTGCGGGTAAGCTCTTGTCCTCTCACTAACTTCATTGGCTAGATCTCCATGTCATATTCTTGGAGCAGGGTGACCCATTTGGCTCTCCGTTCACCCAATTCGTTTTGCATGAGCAACGCTTTTACTGTTGGATCAGGGATGATGGCAAACTCCTTATTGCGCAGGATACAGTGCCAAAATTTCTTCACCCCTCTAACGAGAGCATACGCCTGCTTTTCTACATTGTGGTATCATAATTCAACGTCCTTTAGGGGAGCACTCATGAAGGTGATTGGGTGTTTATTTCCTTCATCGTCTTTCTGAGTCAAGATGCTAGCACAAGAATGTTCTGAGGTGAACGAGTAGATGTAGAAAGGCTTTAGATAATCTAGACTGACTAACACAGGTGCCTCGACAATGGCCCGTTTAATTTCCTCGAAGGCTTGTTTGATGTCGGGAGTCCACTCAACTTTGGCATCCTGTTTCAACATAGCATTGAGAGGTTTAACAATCTCTGTGAAACCCGTGATGAATTTCCTGACGAAGCTGATCTTTCCAAAGAAGGATTTTAATTCCTTCTTGCTACTTGGTGGTGGGATTCTCAGCAATGACTAGATACATTCAAGGTCTATGGAGATTCCCTATTTTGAAATGATATGTCTGAGCAATCTGCCTTCAGTCACACCGAAAATGCACTTCTTAGGGTTAAGGGAAACCCCAAACTCCCTGCACCTCTGAAAAACCTTGCATAAATTGGAGACGTGATCACCTCACTTTTTAGAAAACATAGTTAAATCGTCCATGTAGATGATTATGCACTTGCCGACTAGATCCCTGAAGGTGATATCCATGGCGCGTTGGAAGGTGGCGCCAGCGTTGATGAGCCCAAAATGCATCCTTCTGTAAGAAAACATCCCCCACTTGGTGGTGAATACCGTTTTATGACGATCTTCGTACTATACCATTACTTGGTTGTACCTGGAGTACCTATCAAAGAAAGACATCATTTAGGAGTCGTTGACGATCTGCAACACCTCGTCCAATGAAGGCACTGGATAGTTGTCTTTCTCAGAAGCTCAATTCAAATTGGAGAAGTCTACACACAACCTAATTTCCCCATTCTTTTTTCTGACTGGAACCAAGTTGGCAACCCATGTGGAATGCCTGACCGGGAAAATAATCCATGCCGAAAGCAACTTCTGCACTTCTTTGTAAATAACGGGTTCCAACAAGGCATTAATAGGATGCTGCCACTGGCAGAATGGCCTCACTTCGGTCTTAAGAGGTATGGTGTGCATGATGATGGATGTGTCATATGTTTTTAAATCCTCATAACTCCATGCCACCATGTCATGGTATTTCCGCAATGCATCAATAATTCCCTTCTTCTCCTTAGGTGTGCACACTTTGCCAATAAAAACATTCATGATCTTCTCGGTTGTCTCGAGGTTGTGAGCATCACACTCGTTGCTTATGGCTTCTTTCTTTGTTTGCTAGTTCTGGTCTTTGATCTGGTCCAAGTCAAATATGCGTTCCAGTTGAACCATGCCCCTGGGAATTGTGTTAGTTTTTAGGTTAATAACCCCCTCTATGTCCAACTCGGCTTCCTGTGGTTCAGCTTCATCAATTATTTGGGTTGCGAAGACATTAGAACTCATAATAAACTCAAGAATATGCTTGTCATCATTAAAGAATTGAAAATGAGTGACATTATTTGGGACCGATGGCGTAGATGTCAACTCAACGGTAAATTTCTTAAGCCCAAACAAAGAGAGGGGTTGCAAAGTACTGGCTGCTTGAGCCAAAGCATCAGCTGTACGATTCTGAGCACAAGAGATCAATTGTATATTGAATGCATCTAAACCTTCTAGAAGGTCCCAAACCTTGTGTCTATAGTTTGCCAGCCTTCTATCATGGCAAGAGTACAACTTCCTAACTTGTTTAACTATGAGCTCAGAATCCCCAAAAACTTGCAGCATTTTGACATTTTTCTTCAAGGCCATGAGAAGGTCATGGACCAAAGCCTCGTACTCTGCTACATTATTGGTGCAATAAAACTATAGTCTATGAGCGGCGAGAAAGGTCTTACCCATTGAACTGATGAGTTCGATCCCAGCTCTAGCTCTTTGTTTTGACTTAGATCCATCAAATTGGAGCGTCCAACATGTGGAAAGTTCTTTAACTTCGGGTCCAACTAAGTTCCTACTCCCTTTCAGCTGGGTGACTGGCTCTGTGATCTTAGGGGAGTTTTCTAGCTCAGTGTATTGATCAATGGGTGGTCCTGTTGGTGCCTCCTTTGGCGTTTCGATCTAAGGAGCAGTTGATTTTTTAACATGTTCGATTATCGTTTGACATAAGTAACAGTCAAACTTAGAGTGGGTAGCATCGCGAATCCTGCACCAGTTTGGCAACAAAAGATCCTAGAAATTTATTCAGACTCCTAGACTGAGCTGATCCCTTGCACACTTTTCTATAAACTCCTGGAAACCACTAAGTAGTCCCCAGTTGTCGCCTTCATCATGTTTGTCATCTATTTCTACCAACATTTCCGTACTCGGAGGCATTTGAATACAATCGGTCAGAGGACTGTATAACACTAAGAGAACATCGACATCACACTCATCCTGAGGCTCGACCTCATTTTGGTAGACGAAAGGGCAGTAATTTCTCAGTTTCATCTCAAAAAATAACACTTTGATGAGATTATTGTATTCTGTGATCTAATATTTCATACGGGGTTCGCAATCGATACAGATTTGATTTGGTAGCCCCTTCCATGGTAGCCACATGTGAGAAAGGTCTGTGGCAGTATATCCGTTCAGTGCCTTGGTGAATTCCCTCCCCAAGATGATCTCGTAGGCGTCAGGAATGTCCACCACTTGAATATCGATGACTTGTATCCGTGAGTCTATAGCAATCTGCATCGAGATCCGATTAATTTCTCCCACAATATTAATCTTTGTTTTATCCAACTGGGTCACCTTCCTCCTTGAAGGTGTGGGAGTAATTCCAAGAGCCTTGCATATTGCCAAGGGCATAACATTGGTAGACGCTCCTGAATCGAGTAGGTAGTTGTGTAAATTCTTCCTAAATATTTGGATGGTGGTAAGGAAAGGAGGATTTTCCAACCTTCCTTGGAAAATACCTGTGGGCATGTCCATGTGAGCTACCTGACCTCCATTCTTATCACCAATTTTATCCTTGGTTTGTTTAGATGGCTGATGTTTAGAACCCTGCCTAGTATTCTGATCTAGTTCATTTCCCATTTTCCTACCGGCAGATTGATTTATAGGAACATCCTTCCTTTTTCTGGTATTATCCTATATCTCCGGTTCTTGCCTAGGCTCTTCAAAGGTAACCCTCTTAGCTGGTGTTTCTTGCATTGTACTGGAGGATGGGGTCCCATTAAGGACCCTAAAGAAGGTGTGCCTTATGACTGGGACTTTCAGTAATTCAAAGGAAGACAAATTGATTTTCACCCTTTTAAACTCTTCTGCCACGTATTCACCCATTTGCTCAACTTTCGAACTAAAGGCTTGACCTATTGCAGTACTAGGTGGTTGAACCTTTGCTTGATTTGACTGATTTAGGGATTGGCTTTGAGGCTGATTTTGTGACTGATTTTGAGGCCCTTTCTTGTTGAGGTATTGGGTGGGTATATGGGGAAGTCTAGGGTTATTGCTGGCATCGGGGTCAGGTGGGGTGATGAAATTGTTTGGTGGAATAGAGGTTGTAAAAGTTCCACCCGCCTGCCTATTCCTAAGGAAGTAGGGAGTTGATCTCTAATGGAACATGTGGACCTCATCTATGAATGACTCTTCTTTGTCGATTGGACCATTATTTACTGAATCAAAAAGCTAAGCCAAAGTTTGTTCATTACTTACCTCTTGCATTTCTTCATTCCCAAGGGGATCAGGCTCGACTTCAGGCGTGTTGCAGTCACCCTGCGAAAATGGCACTTGGTTAACCATGAGACAGGAGGAATTATATAGCTCAAATGGGACGATGTCCCTACAGCCGGCATTATCAACTGTGTTTTCCACTTCTACTTAGAATATTTTGGTAGTTGTCTATAATTCGGGGCAATCCAACTCAGAATGTCTGCTGGTTTTGTGAATCTGGCACCATCTGGACAAAGCCACCTCAGCAAGGTACACTCCATTGGTTGTCTTCTCATTATTTTCTGGTTGGTCAAAAGGCGTAGGAACACCTCTGTTGTTGGGCCTAGTATTCCACGTGCGATTCTACCTCTGAGAAGGTCTCTTTTCTGAATTTTGATTGCCATTTTGTCCCCTATCATAGTTCTGCCTGAAGGAAGTACTTGCCTCTCAGTTGTCCCTACTATCCCAGTTAAGATTGGCCTGGAAGTTACGCTAGGAGGCCTGTATTTGATTATTCTGGTTTTTTAGGTGCGTCATTTCTATGGACATTTTCCTTATCATCTCTGTTAGTTCCTCTAACTTGTCTCTCTCAGTTGTGTTCCCAGGCGGCAGCATTGGATTTTGGAGAAAAGCGGGCAGGGCTGTCGGCTGATTCTGATACGCCGGAGGAAATTTTGGCCTCGATAGGTATAATGGCACCTGGGGCTACTGGGAATACACCTGCTATTGTGGGGCAACCTAAGAATAGTTATGCTATGGTTGAGGCTGCAAATAAGAAGGCGCAGGAGGCGCATAATTTAGTAGCTGTCCTAGATGTGGGACGATGGGCAACTGAGGTACCTGGTTCATAAGAAGGGTCTGATGAGCAAATGCCTGATTAAGCCCCTGAATCTACATCAGGTGAGCTACTGGCCCCAAAAAAGGCAGCAGTCTAGAGATATTCTGCCCCAAATCTACACTGGCCACAACAACCTCTTTATAGGTCGTCACCAATGAGGTAGGTAGTGGTTGCATCCTTTTTACCAGAGCTGACGTGAGGCTATCCAATGCCGCATAGTAAACTGGGAGAGTTGCACTATCATTATGGAGGAATGGGTCCTGAAGCCTTGTGAAGGCCCGATGAAAACAATCATTGAAGGATCTAATAGGTTCATTTATTTCTCTCTGGATAGACATAAACTGCTGATAAAGTTCTGAAGGACTGATGGGGATCTTGTATTTCTACATGAAGGCATCCTTCATTAGGTTCCATGAGGTAATGGATCCCCTTGGCAGGTTGATGTACCAATAAAAAGCTTCTTCTCCCAACGAATGTGGAAAAAGGCAGCATGCAACATCCTCATGATCGACTTACATTTTGGTAATTGTTGTCTCGAATATCTTGATATGTTCTCCAGCTATTCTATGTGGGTCACAAGGATAGAACTTCAAAAAAAGGTCTTCCAAATTCTTGGGCATATCATGGTAAGCAGTGAAATGAATCGGCAAAGGGTTATGTGCCAACTAAGCCATTGCAGGAGGCGGAGGTAGTATTTATTGTTGAAAAATAACGAGTTGGGGTTGTACCCGCAATAAAACAATAGTCTGGGACAGCACTTGAGCTGCGGCTATTTGGACTATGCCTTGGGCTGGAAGGGCCGGGAGAGAAGCAATCCCACGGCTGCAGGAGAAAGGAGGTGCAAATGCAGTTCCGGATGGTTGGATGGAGGATGAAGGCCAGCTGGATGAAGGTGAGGGTGGAATGGAAATGGGTGGAATGGAGGGGGAGGAAGAAGTAGCGCTAATTCCTTTAACTCATTTTGCCCTTGTAGGAAGCTGCAACTCTTCAAATTCTCCCTTATTTAGCGTTGACCGTAGAACTCTTTGAAATCTCTCTAGGGAGAATGATCCGATTCTATCCAGCTTCACTTTTAACCTTTAGCTTCCTATTCTCAACGTCAAGCCCTCCTTCTAGCGCTAGTTCTGTTGATGTGTTTTTTATGCACCTCTCAACACAGAAAGTGCATAGGTGCACTACCTCTCTTGAAAGACAATATTCCACAATCAGATTGTAGAACACTATCCCAAGATCTCTAATGTCAGGTCTTGACAATGCTTGGAATATCTCAGTTGTTTGATGTGATTTGCTGGAATCACAAGGTAGTCTTATGGATGAATTACAAAGTGAGGAAGTTGGATCTTGAAACATAGTTCTTAAGATGGGAGAGTTGTTATGCATTTGCTGTAGGTTCAAACAGCAGTCTTGAACTCCATTTTGTCATTGAATTTAGCTTTACAATGTGCAATGAACCTTAGCATAGGTCACTCATTAAATAAACTAAAAAAGGGGTAGGGAAGAGAGGAGGTTCTTAGATCTACAACTAATTATGAATAGTGATGATGGGGTTCCTGCAATGGACAGCTTCTTGGAAACAATATTCCACTAAGCCAGAAATCTCATAGTCTCATGGAATTTGTGCTATCTTCTAAGGTCTGCAAATATTTCATCTGTCATTCACCATATGCATGCATGAACAAAGATGAAAGTTTGGAGCAGCTTTGGATTTAAGTCCAAACTAACTTTACACAGCTATCTACCATCAACAAACAACAAAAAGAATGGACTAAGAAGGCATCTACACTGCAGGAATTTCATAACCACAAGACAACATTCCTAAAATCTACCAAAGCAAGAAAACATTTAACTAGAACAACAATAAAACTTAAGTTGAACATCTAACAATGGAGGTTGAATCAAGCAATATGTGAGAAACTTAGAAAATGCACCAAGTCAATGTATTTTCATTATAAATTTCTGCAGCATGTCTTTACAACAACTCAACTCTCTTTTCAAATGAGAGGAGAGCCCTATTTATAGTGCCCCAAAAGTTAAATGAATGGCTAAGATTAATTCTCATTGTGTGGCCAAGATCCATTACAAAATAGGGTTTCACCAACCCTCAATATATTACAATTTAAAAATAACATTTTCCCCCTTCCCTATTTTGTCTTTTAGTGACGACACTGTAACATTTTGTCTTTTTGCTGATTGTTGTTTACTGTAGCTACTCTTTAGGGAGTTCTCCATCATCTGCGGGGCTGTCCTCCCACTTCTTTGAGGTTGTGTATTCCATGAACTTTAGGATGACCAGCTGGAGCTTGTCTATCTCAATGATCTCATACCTCAATGTTTGGTAGCTCCACTCCTTAGCATTATCTTCTATCGTCTTCTAGTCTTCATCGTACTTTGCACCTTGATCCCTAAACAGCTCTGATTGATCAAAGGCATGGGCAACAAAACTCATGAATTCCACCATCATTTTTTCAGACATCTCGTTCTCCATCTTCTTTTGAAAGTAAGGTTTTATCTTCTCCAGATCCATCTGTACTGCGGGCATGTCATATTCCATCATTAGCTTGAGGTACCGGGCATATTCAACTCTAATCTCTTTGATCCATTCGATATTCGGGTCCACTTTGTACATTATCTGTTCCAGCCTTTCCTTTCGGTTGTCAAAGTCTTGCCACCACACATCCATTAGCCAATGATCATCTATATTGAACGCAAGCTCCTTTTCCCATGTGGCCTCCAGAATATGAAGGATAGCCTTGATCTTTGGGAAGGTGGAGTCGTACGTTGCAAGGAAGTTAGTGCATAGCTTCTTCGTGCCCTCCAAAGATTGTTGCAGGTCCAAGAACTTGTTGGTTTTCTGAACAACTCGGCTAATTCCCATGTTTTTGACATATAAGACTTGTTGGAACTAGATTTTTGTAGTCCATTCCAAGTTCTTTCTCCTTTCCATCTTATCAATCTCTTCCTTGGACAACAGTTGGGGCACGATGGTGGACGTGGTAGGTAGGTCATCCACCGAAGACCATTGTTGGATGTAATCCGTTAGAGCAGCCACCTGTGCTTTGAGTTCATCTTTTGAAATCTTGTCCTATTTTATCAAATGTACCACCGTGGCCACTGACTCCTCAAGATGTTCTACCTTCTGCTCTCTGGTGGCGGTCCCCAAGTCGATGGTAGAGACGTTGTAAGTTATCTCTTCCTGACCTACCACAGGCATGGCTATTTGTACAGCTCGAGACCCAGAAGCATCCATCATCACCCTAGATCGGATCTTAGGCTTCTTCTCCTTCTTTGTAGTGATCTGAGCTCGGGCTAAGATAGCTTCTAGTCTCACCCTCAGGTCTTTTAGTATGGGAGTTTTCCTTTCGAGCTATTTTTCTAACCATTCAATCATGACAGAATTTCCCTTACGTGACTCACAATCATCCTCGCCCCTCTTGATCAAGGCTTCTATTTTCCTAGCCTCCAAAACTCTCAATTCTTCCCTGGCAGCATCCCCCTCCTCGTCATCAGAATCTTGGATGAACACAACGCGCTTTATGGGAGGCTTGGCAGATAGTTGCTGCAGGGGACTTTCTTTTTCTTCCATTTCCTCCCTTTCCTTCTCCTTAGTTTTTTCAACCTCATGCGCATGTTCCCTAAATTGCTTGATTTTGAGGCCCGTGACAATTTGGGCCTCTCCCTCAAGTTTGTCTTCTTGCTATTGTCCTTCAAGGGGTGACCCTTCTGCCTTTTCTTTAGTATCCTTCAGCTGTTGGGCCATTTCTTCCTCTAGGTCATCGTCGAAGGTTTGCACAATGACCTTACCACCAGCATCATCCTCCTCATCCCCACTCTCAGAGGAACCAAATCCTTCTTCTTTGTAGGCCACCTTGTCAATAGTACGATGTTCATATTCTGGGTGCTCATGGTATTCATCGGCCTCCTCTTCAAAGGGCTTTGAGGCCTCCTGTTCTCACCTTTCCCACTCCTTAGAGATTAACATGGTGGCTTCCATAGCTGGTGGCCTTGTCAGAGGTTGTGAAGGTTTGGCAGCAGTGAGGAATTGAGCTAAGGCTGCTTGAAGAGTGGAATCCATGAGGATCTGGGAGAAATCGGAAGGGATATTTTGCATATGCTTTGAGAAGGCCTCAGGCAAGGTGGGAGTGGGCATTGCTACAGCCACCGTAGGTAATGGAAGTGACGTGGTAGGTGACATGGTAGCAGAGGAAGGAGGAGTAGTTATGGAGGAGGAAGAGTCAATTACAATCACCGGCTCGATCGGGGGTGAAGAGGCAAGATGGACAGAGATGTCCACTGTCGGTGGGGATGTAGCAACCATAGCCAAAGAAGCAGGTGGTGTGACAATCGGGGCAGGGAGAGCTAAGAGGAGTTCTAATTGATCTACACCCTTTACTTCTTCCTCTTGGATTGAGGGCTGCTCCATGGTGCCCCTTGTTTGCTTAAGTCTTTTGGAGGGTGAGCCCCCTATTTCTTTCCTTGTATAGACCTTGGGGTTAGGAGACTGCTTTGTTCCCATCCCTTTCCTCTTCTTGAGCCTAGTGACTGGAGGAGACTTGGATGTTCTGCCCATCGAAGTGGTGGCAAGGGCATCCTCGGTGGCACTTGGTTCACTCTTGAGTCCTTCATAAGTCAAAATTACCCCCTGTTGTCTTAATCGGGCCACTTGTCTATCAATCCATTCCTTGGTACAGGCCAAGATTTTCTTTGTTATGATATCGAGGTTGTCAACCTCCTGCTCATCCCAGTCTATTGTTGGTAGTGGCAAGTTGGCAACTGTGGGGTACCTAGGGTCCATTATGGTGCTATAGTCTTCTTCGACTTGGTCCGGTATGGGAAACGGTTGCACCTTCCTTACAAAATGCATAGTCATTCACATAGTGTCTTGCACGTACCTCTTTATCATCCTTACAATCTCCCCAAAAGTCTTCAATGTGGTGGAGATGAGCGAATCCGGGTCTCAGTTCCTTTCTTACATGCCCATATGGATCTATTCGAGGGCGAGCAGTGTGTAGGTGAAAATGGTAATCCTTCAATTCCTTCTCAGAGTTACCAACACACTGGGATGTTTGTAGCTTATACATGCCCTAGCCAAGAGTCATGGGATAAGAGATCCTTGCTATATGCTTGCCACTGAAGATTGCTTATATGTGTTGGAGCTGCCGAGAAAACTCCAATAAGATGATTTGGTCATTGGGGTATCGAGGCAACTTGTTCGGCCTTTCAGTGAAGCCTTGGGCATGAATGTATGTGAACTTCAGGTATTGAATGAAGAGGAAGACATACTGCTTTAGGAATGCCTGAGCACTGTGGGAAACCCTCATTTTGAAATCCCTGACAATCACTCTAATGATATGGCCGATGAAAGCGTCATTCACTCTGCAATACTCCCTCTTGAAGTTTATGTATTGGAGCTGAGGGTATTTGTCATAGGCCTTTAATCTTCGACCCTTCTCCTGATCGGGTGCCATAAACAACCCGTTGTACTGCCTCTGGTCCGCTATGGAGTAGACGAGGTATGAAGTCATATGAAATTTGGAACTTTTCTTAACATTGACGAATTTCTCGTGGAAGCAGTCGCTTATTATACCTCCCCAATAAAATGCGGTCTTTGTGGTAACATCCTCATTCCCACGAAGGATTTGGTCAGCAAAGTACACCATCCACCCCTAAAAGAAGGCCGCAGTAGGGAGGCCCATAATCCTACTCAGCATTGTGACCAAATCATGGTAGTCTTCATAGAAATTGTTGCGGAAGAGTTCGTTAGGAACCTTCGCGGTGTTGCTCCGCTTTTCCTTGAGCCAATGCTGATTTATTAACTTCCTCCAGCCCATAGGGTTAGCATCCCACGCTGTTTGACACTCCTCAATGGTAAGTGTTTCCATTTCTTGAAACGTGGGAATGTGAAAGGTTTTCGTGATTCCTCCAGCTGACATGTTTGCGAGAATGTTACCATCCTTGTCAACAATTGTCCTTGTGTCGGGCTGATACGCTTGCTGACAAGCCATGACCAATTCATAGGCCACGAGGGACGGGGGGAAGCCTACAGCTTTCGCGATTCCATTCTGTCTTATTAATCTTGCATTTTTTGTTGTTGGATTGACCCTGACCCTTTGTGTAAACTCGTCAATATTGGCATGGCCTATGTTGGTGTCAGTGATTTCCTTCCAATCCATGGTAAATTTTGAGTGCAGAGGCTCACCCTGAAATTGGTATTTCATCTAGTCTTTGTCTTCTTTCCCTCGAGGAGTTTTTCCTGACTTCTTTCCTTTGTCCTTCTCGATGGCTGCCCTCGAAGGTCCCACACCTAATTCCATATATTCTGCAAGAAAAGGTGTAGTCAGTGCAACTGATAACAAAGGTGTTCATGCTAGTTGAAATCCCAAAGATGAAATCCATTTTAAGTAATCTATCAAGCATAACATGAACATTATCTCTCACTATCATTGGCCTTTTGATTGAGATCTATGGGACAGTCTGGGACTGGAAGGCCGGACTTCCCTGGCAGGAATGCCATTTTGAAAAGGAAAATAGGGCAAAAGGCTCTGGGAGATTCTCTTAGATCGAATTTTGATAATTTAAAAGGTTCGCAATGAAGAAGATGAAGATTAAGCATGTGGGTCAAGATCAAATTTCGGATTGGGCTCATTTGGGTCAACTTAGGAGCATCCAGAGGTACTAGGTTAGAAAGCCGTCAGGAGATGGCTATTTGGAATGGCAGATCAGAAATAAAATTCCAGAGACGGAACTCCAGGATCCATGCTCCGGCGAGTTGCAGGGTGGTCAGAAGATAGTAATTTTCCATTTGAGTGCTTGGGCCTGAGGCACCGGGAAGCCGTCCATCCTTCGCCATTTGGAACGGCCATCTCTAGGGGGAAGTCTAGAGGCAGCAGCCCAGCAGTCAAGGCCCTGCGTGAAGGTCGACAAGAGATCAACCATCAATGTAAAGTCATAGAGAATGCCTTGGGTCTCACCGACCAGCGCAACAAGGGAAGGGAAGTCGGTGAATGGTCATGGCGGCGGGGTAAGGTCTTGGCGAGGTCCTTAAGTTTCACCGATAGCCAAGAGCAGGACCAGACCCGACATGAGCGTTCGCTGTTTGATTTCATTTTCAGTCTTGCGGCAGCCGAAAGGGTGGAGCCCGAAGCTCAGAGGGGTGGGTGAGATTTTCCCTTTCAGAACAGTGGATGAGGGAAGGTCGGGGATCGGAAGGCAGATGGATGCCAAGCACAGATGAGTTTGTTCAAGTTGGATCCCAGCAGCGAATGGAGGACCGGGGCCCGAAGGTCGGAAGGACGTCAGGTATTCGCCAAGAGAAGAGTGATGTCACCGTGAGGTCTTGGCAAACACAGAATGTCCCACCGACAAGAGGAGTCTTTGGTGTAAGTTTTCCAGGTCGGAGAAAGGTCTTGGCAAACCAGCGATGTCTCCTTGACAAAGAGCCCCATCATTGTGAAGTCCTAGCGACCGCTAGGAGTCTTACCAAAAGCGAAGGCATCGGCAAGACTAAAGGAGCTCGCGGTGAGGTCTTGGTGACAGATGAATGTCTCCCCAACAAATCACTCGACAAGAGCAGGATATGCTTAGTGAAAGGTCTTGCCGAATTGGGGAGGTCTCAAGGACAACAAACTTGGCAAGATGAAAGAAAACCCGCCATGAGCCTCGCCAACAAGGACTAGTTTCGCCGACGGAGAATGAGGGGTGGAATCCCGAGTGCGGAATCCTGGATACCCGGGCCCGAGAGACCCTAAAGGTGTTTCGACATTTCTAGTTTTTGCTAAGTCTCCGCCGACAAAAGCAGCATCTAGGCCCGAGGGTCACGAATGCCCCTACGAAGAATGGCCGCGTGGAGATAAAGCTCCGAATTGGTCAAGGGGGTGTTGTGTTGGTTTTCTCAATTTTCGAGGACATGGGTTTCAGTCGTGACACCATGGTTCACCATTTATATGTTGTTTTAATTGTTATTGTTCATTTTAATCCCTGGAAACCATGAAAACACTATTCAGGAGGGTGAACAAAGAACCTACCTCGATCCCTCGATGTAGCAAGGCGTGGGATCCACCAGTGGTCGGTGAGCGTAGGTAATGGGCGATGATCGATGGAGGTTTCGAAGATGGAAGACTCCTATGGCAAGCTCTGATCTCTCTTTGCAACATCGTCAAGTGAAAATGATAGGCCTGGACAAGAAATTTATAGCCCTAACCGCCATTAATGGCCCTATTAAATGCAGGTACGATGAGCTAGGAAGTTGGTGATTTTGAATTCACTGACGGCGGTGGAAGACCCAGGGTCTGGCGACCAGGAAGACGCATGATGATGGTCATTTAAAAAATTTCTCTTAGAAATCCTTGGTGGTGAAGGGGAGGTCGGGGCCCGAAGGGCGGAGCTCTTTCCGAGATCTGCCGTCAGGAATGGCGAAACACTCACAGAACCTCGGAAGCGAAAGTCTAGAGTTTCGGGCCCGTAAGGTTTGAAAGCAGCCAAAATTGAGAATTTCATCGAATGAAGAATGAGGGTCCAGACCCTAAGGTCTGGCAAGGTGCAAACCATTCATCATTAATGAATGGCAGACACAACAAGGAAACCCAATGAGGGAAACCTGAAGGGCCGAGCCTGGTAGGGCCCAGGGCTGTTGGCAGAGGCAAACTTCTAAGGAGTCCCCGCGAGGCACTAGAACTTGTCAAAATTAAAAAAGGGGGGAGGAGGTGCGGTCAACTTATGGTGAGACATTGAAGGAACATTGACCACCCGGGACACCAATAAAAAAAAGGGCACGCAAAATGAGGTAGTAACAAAATGACCCAACAAGGCGAAAGAAAAGAGGGTCCCCATTTGGAATGGGGCATGTGTGCCGAGGGCACAACAACTAGGATCTCTTAGATCTCTCCATAGAGGTTGTGTCACAATGACACTAGCAATCCTAGAATGAGTCCTGCCTGATCGAGACTGGGCATAACTAACTCTCTGCTCAGTGGGAAAAACATCATGGTAATGGCCCCTATAATACTCTACCTCTCTATGTACATGGAGAACCTCTATCATGTAATCAACTATAGAGTTACCATCAACTAGTCTCTGCAATCTCTCGACTGTTAACTGTACCTGCTTTGCACCCTGTCTAGTTGCATTTCTCTCGACTATCAATGAGCCTATCTATGCATGTGCAATAGTCAATTGTGTATGTACCTACAAAAGGTCTTGTGCATGAGATTGGGCTTGTGTCTGCATCTATGTTTCTGTCTGCACTAGTAAACCATGAGCTTGAACTAGTTGACCCTGTAAAGTCTGTATTTGCACTTGTAAACTCATAATCTGGGTTTGATGATGCTGAGAGGGTATCCCAATTTGAACACACTACTCTACAGGAGCTATTAGTGATCACCTCTTATGAGGCACCATGATGTCTCTAACATCCAAAACTAGAACTGATCTACTGGCTCCTCAACCACCATCTCCTCCATCATCTCCACCCCCATCTCCACCACCTCCATATACCTCCTCATCATCACTACTATCATCCTCATCACTGCTCCCCACATCCTCCTCCTCCTCCACATCCTCCTCCACCTCGACATCCTACTCCTCCACACCCTCCTCTCTTCTCCATTGGCGACCATTCACAACTAAAACCTCCTCCTCTCCGGGTAGTGGCTCAGGCTCATCAAGAATAGATATCCATGGAAATAGATGTAAGGAAAGATACTCTACATAATCTTTAGTAATCGGAGGCTTGATAATGTTAGGATGAATATCCTGATTTGAAGGCTATAGGTTTAGGTACTCCTGAACAACATTATCATATGAAAGGATGGGTCCCAACTTAGTAGAATCTATTTGATGTGGGGCATAATGTGCAATGCCTTGGGGCATGCCCTGTACAATGTTGTACTATCTGAGCACCCTCATAAAAAATCTCTCAATAAAAAAACAAGTACTACCAATCAAGAACATAGACTAACAAAGGTATCCCATCTCTATATCATCCTCATCCCAGTGATCACAATATAGATATGACCACCATGTAACAGCCTCCAAATCATCCAAAACTCTCCTCCAATGCTCTAACTTACCTAGTCTAGGTTGAGTAAGACAACTTGTATATTTGTGAACATACAACCTCATGGTTGGTCTCTGTCTAACTATCACTGGATGCATAACAACTATATGCTCCCACACCCACACTTGAAGCAATGTAACCCTAGATGACAAATGACGACCTCAGAGGTAGAAAACCGAATGCAAATAATGATAAAGATGAGCAAGCATACACATTCCCCGTGCATATCTGGTACCGTGTACAATCATAATCTCCAACACATGACCCCAACCAATAGGAAGTCCCTTTGACCTGTGATCAGGATAAAGGAACCGTCCAATAAAACCAACAAGTATTGAAGGCAAAGGTGGCATAGGAAACCACCATCTCTCTCCATGGGTTCTCGTATCCACAAATCATATCACCCTGAAAAACTCGACAAATTGCCTCGGTCCCGCCCTACTCTAAAGAATCATAAACTACAACCTCCCCAACAATGAGTATCCTTAAAATCTACCATACATCCTCAGGAGTGACTATCATCTCGCCAGTAGGAAGGTGGAAGGTATTATGCTCACTATGCCACCTCTCTGCTAAAGTTGTCAGGAGATCCCAATTAATCCCAATTTGGGGCATATCTAAAAGAGATGACAAACCACAACATGCGATGACTACTGTGTCAAGCTGCACTAGCTACAGTATCAAATCAAAGGTCCTAGGAAATCGCTCTTGAATTTTTAGGTTCACAAATGACTCGTATCATCATGAAATATTGCAAGTCAGTAATCTTTTTCAATTCATCAATCGTCAATCAACCTATCAATTCTAATAAACTTTGTTGAGACTTCACCTATCATGAGGTCAATTAATCAAATCAACCTCGCCTATCAAGAGGTTTATCAAATCAAACTATAATTATTTCTCGCCTATCATGAGGATAATTATCATCAATCAATCATCAGACCTCGCCTATCAGGAGGTCAATTAATCAAATCAACCTCACCTATCATGAGGTTTATCAAATCAAACTATAATTATTTCTCACCTATCATGAGGATAATTATCATCAATTAATCATCATACCTCACCTATCATGAGGTTGAACATCATCTACTCTATCAGGATCATCAATCATATCAAATCAATGGATGACATGATAAAAAATTGACATAATCAAGGACAAAATTGACAAATTACATCATTCTGATTTCAATGCACTAAAACATTGTTTTTATGTGCCACAATATTCAATGTGCCATTAAAACACCTTAATGAGCTAAAACAAGTGGTAAAAGAGCTATTTCATTAGATGCACCATTTCGGGGTGCAAATGCACCACTTTAGATGGTCAATGTGCTATATCATTGGATGCGCTATTTCATCCTATGTATGTGCTAAATTTTTTGACCTATGCGCTAAAACAACTAACCTATGCGCTATTCTAGTCTATGTGCTAAAATAAAAATTCTATGTGCTATTGTGGACTACAAATGCGCTAAAAGAATTCAAAATATTTAAATCCAAAATAAACACACGAAAAATGAAAAACACGAAAAACAAGTAGGTTCATGGATATGTACTGGAGGTCCATAGGCAGTCAGGCGGTTGTGTCGATGCACGTGCTCAAAATGGTGAGTGTGGTAAGGGATTGACATTTTTCTCCAAATTGCTTTCACTCCAAATTCTCGAAACTCAAACATGCACAAATGAATTCTAAACTGAACTTTTTAACATTTTATAGGTTAATTAAGGGGATTTTTGTGGGATTAATTTCTTTTATTTACTGGAGGCTTAATTCAAAAATCATCATAGGGGCATCTTTCAAACTGTTTGTCGGGAGATAAATTAAATCATCATCATATCTTTATCAAATCATAAGAAATCATCAGAAAATCATTGAAAATTTTGAAAAAAATAAAATAAAAAAATCATTACTTTATCTCCCAAGGGGGCATATATTCATCATCACAATAAAATCAACATCTGGGGTATCTTGAAAAAAATTTCGTCAGTACTAGCAGCAACAACAAAATTTTCTTTAAGCAATGCGTAAACACATCACTTCAAAGAGGGGAAAAATGTATACACCTAAAAATGGTATGGATAATCTAATTAATTAAATACGATTTATTTGATTAATTAACCTTTAATTCCTCTACTATTAAATAAATAGAAATATTTATTTATATAGTTCATCTTTTAAATTCTTCAATCTTTATTTTATTATTTCATCTTAATTAAATAAACAAATTTCTCTTTGTTTTATTTAATTACATAATTAAATTCATCTACTATTGAATAAATAGAAATATTAATTTATATAGTTCACATCTATATTCATTTGATTATTCTCTCTTAATTAAATAATCAAAACTTCAATAGTTTTTATTTAATTATCATTATCCCTCTTTTATTAAATAAAAAATATCAAAAATATTTGTTTATTTTAATAATTGTTATTTCTTCCTAAAATTGAATAAATCTAAATATTCAAATTGAAATATATTCTACAACTCATCATATCCACCTACCAAATTAGATATGAAATGTCTAATTTAATACATCTCAACCTTCACAGGAAAATTTGGAGACAAATTTGTAGGAAATCCTCTTCATCTTCTTCCATTGATTCTTCCTATATTCTAGGCGAGTGCTTTTCTAGGGAGGAATAATCTCCATGATCAACTCAGACTTCTTCATCCTTTACCATTCAATCCTCAAGATTGAATTCAAACCTTTTTTGTGTTTCCCCTTCACAAATGTGATGCCAAGAATCTATAAATACAACCTCTATCTACAGGAAAAGGATCCCAATTTTGTGAAAACTTACTCTACAAAAATAAAAATTAAGAAATCAAGCATTTAGCAATAGCATTATCATTTAGCAATAGCAATCATAGCATTTTAGAATAGAATCAATATCATGGTTTTTCATTTAGTTGCATCATAGTTTACTATCGCTTCTTTCATCAAGTTTCATGTCAATTTAGATCATAGCTTCATCATTATCATTTGGATATCATCATATAGGATTAGATTATTGAATTTAGCAGCATCTCATTCTCTAGATTGGTATTCTAACAATCACAATACTTACCAAATTTGAGAGGTCTAGTGACTTAGTAAATCTTTGGAGATAGAGAACAATATGACGCTTTCAAGAGTTTTCCTGTGTTAATTAGATTAATTATTGTTGATTCTCTTGATATAATGTCGTATTAAGAAGTATTGTTTGTTATTTTACTCATTAATTATTCCTCACTTACACCTACAATTAAAGGAGTTCATGACCTATTCGCACAAGAAGAGGGTAGAAAAACTACAAGGGAGGTTTACAAAAGTTGTCATGAGCAGTTTGAGAAACATGCCGATGTAGTATATGAGGATAAAAGTAAAGGATTTTGTAATGATTCTACTATGAAATCATCATCCTTACAAGAAGAATCAAATGAGGAGTCTACAAAAGAGGTGAACATGAGTTCCCTTGACATAGAGTATGTTAGCTTGAAGATGAACATTGATAACTCCAATAAAGGTATGGATTCTAATGATAGGCCCTTGTTTGATCACAACTTTGTCCAATCATTCAAGGTTGAAGATTGTAATGCATCTAAAAGTGAGATGGTTGATTCTAATGTTGAAAAACTGTCTACACATGAAGAAATATCAGAAAAGTTAGTAGATGGAAGCCAAGGTCACTTTGATGACTGGGAACAAAGGCCTTTCGTATTGGAAGATTTGGAAAATAACTTTATGGTAAAGGAAGAAAAGGTAGTGAAAGTGTTATCGAGGATGGATAATACTCATAAACACATTGAAGACCTCATTTGGATAGCCCTAATTGAGGAGAGACAAAAAGGAATGGTAAATGGTATTACTCATACACACTTGCACTCCACCAAAGAAGCATTGGAATTAATGAAAGATGGCTATTTGCAATTACTTAGGGATAGAGACATGGTTGTCAAGTTGGTGGAAGACAAAGATAGAGAGATTTTTGATATCTTCTTTCAATTGAGTAGGGCTCATTACTCAATGCACAAAATAGAAAATTAGTTTTGTGTTGTAGCCACCTCTGAAGAGCAAAAAGATAATGTAAGAGGTATAGAACTTGAAAATTTTTATGAAGGGATTGAAGAGATTCATAGGGATGAATTTATGAGTTGTGAGGGTCAAATTGTTTGTGAAAGAACAAGGTGTAGCCATGAGATTGATGCTACACTTGGTGAGTTTCCAAAACTAGAAGAGGTGCATGAAATTCAAGGAGTCACCAATGACAAGGACAAATAATTACCTTACAACCTTTAGACAAATGTAGATGATAGAGAGCCATGTGAATTTTAGACCTTTGAACTAGTATGATGAAGGGAAATCCTCATGGGTGGAGGAATTTGAAAGTACTACAAAGATACTTAACAAAGGGTTTAATTTTTAGTGTTTGGGAAGCAACTTTCTATCTCTATTTAAGTACAAGATGACAAGTCTAAATTCAAATTAACTTGATTTTGAATACCATAGCATCCAAGATGAAGATTTTTTTAGACATTACCACTACTTATCACATGGGAAGGACCTAGCAATGAAGAAGTGTTTGAGGATTCCAAAGATAACATAGAGAAGGAAGAAGTAAGGAAGTCCAAAAGAATGAATGAAGAGTGGATACCAAGAGCCAAGAAGGCTAAGTTTGTGGCTTCCCATGCAAGAAAACACCTACAACAAATAAAAGAACAAGTCAAACATTTGGATCTAGCAAGATGACAATGGGAAGCCTACCTTAGGTTCCTTCTTCTTCAAAAGGAAGATGTTATAGAGGTTGAGTATGCCATGAACAAGCCTCTTATGATAGCCAAGCATAAAGAACAATAAAAGTTGTATGAATCAAAAAAATCATATTATACACATGATGGTAGTTATCGGGTTGATGGGACATGCCATTTGTAGGGCTTAATGAAGACTCCAATCATGATGGAACCAAATAAAAGTATGCCTACACATCTTGAACCAATGAGTAGTGTTATGGACAAATGGGTAGATGAGGCCAATTCTAAATTGGATTTGTGTGAATATCAAATCACTTTTGAGGAACGTTACGAGTCTACTTATGACTTAACACAACCACATTATAAAGATGACTACTTATTGGAGATGGCTATCCTAATGTTAGGAATTGAGACAAATTTCTTGGAGGAATTTGGTCATGAGAGGTATACATATGAGAGTGTTCAGCTCCAGCTGTGTGAACCAAGGTGTGATGAGCATTGGATTGTTGTGTATTCATTATTGATGAGTGGTTGTCCTATATTGATGAGTATAGATTTTTTAGGATATACATGGAGAATATCAGTTGTGTGGATAGTTTGGAGTGGATAGTCACTACTTAATTGTTGGTGATTGGTATCTGCTAGAGTATCCATCATCATATGCTCTTAGAGACACGATTGGTATTCTCATTGGTGTAATTCTCAGTGGGTTTGATGTAGTTCTAATTTATACCAGTAGCATAGGATGGAGTGGTATATTTTTCTATACACATATGGTGGATACTTTTTACATCTTTGTGATAACATACTAGTTTAGGAAAAGAATCAATGATGATCCTATGGTGAGAAGCATCTATCTTCCCACTTTCAACATGGGTCCTAGATTAATTTGGGATCCGAGGATTTTTTTGATGGATGGAGTGCTTGATAGGTTGTTGCAACATGCCAAGGTGACTACTGACATCTATATCAAAGTAGCACAATAGATTGGAAAATCATATTTTCTGAGATTGGTTTGGGATTTGAGTATTGTCATGATTGTAACATTGATACACATGGATCTTGATGAGTTATTTCATATCTTGTGGTTTTAAGGCATGTATATCTAAGTGGAGCAACGGATTGGTATGTGATTGCTTGAGGGAAAACAATCTCTGAGAAGGGAGGATTGAAATGTCCCCACTTCTTGATAAGCCCAAGAAGAAATTGGATTAACTATTTAAATATTAAAACGGTCTTTATTTTCCTTAAAAGACCTTTTAATTATTTAATTAATTAATATGAATTTATAAAATTATTAATAAATATTATATTCATTATAATGTCTTTAATAGAATAATAATTTATTTGAATCATCTAAAAGTTGGTAGAGATATAAGGGCCTTGGGAAAACAGAATAATCATCACAAAAAAATGAATATTGTTTGAATTTTCCATCGAATAGCTTGAGAATGAAAACTCTCAGAGTTTGGAGGTCATGCTTGGAAAAAAACCTTGGTGTGGCCATTTGTATTATCTTATAATTGTTCATTCATTGGGACTTTGAGATTTGTTATACTGCATATCTTTATACCTAGAGGGTGCTCAATTTATTAATTAAATCCTTTATAGTGCAGAAAGGGACAAATAAAGCCCCACATTGGTAGAGTCAGAACTAATGTAAGGTGGCATAAATGATTTAAGGAGGAGAATCGAGTGAATTATGAACAAAAATACATATTTAGAATTTATGTTTGGCTAAGCAATGGGATCAAGCCGCCATTAATTCATGGTGTTCAAAGACAAGCTAGGGAAGATTAACGACATTGGTCATTTCATGGAATGCAAATACCTATTGTGGCACTTCATGAAATCGTGGATAATCATTGAGAAGTTAGAGGCAACCATTTCAAAGGTTCGACATGTAGTTGAGTTCCAAACCTAGGATCCTCTAAAATTCTCTTTTATGCTATCTCACTACCTTTGAAGTGATCAAAGCTATTTTATTTGGTATGTATTTACTTTACATGGAATTGTTTATTGGTGAATATATTGGGAAAATCCTTCACAAAATGTATTTCTAGATAAATAGATGCCAAGATAGGAGTCGTGGCCATTATTAAAATCAATGGCACATTTATTGGAGAATCGTTATAATATTGTATTCCAAGGGATCGATGGTAATCTATGCTCTATAATATCACATGCAAAGGGTTGATGGTAAACAATACTTGTCGCAACAATTAATATCTCACCACATCAGTGTTGTACAAAGGAACCTTATTTGGAGGTTGATGTGGAGAATTGTGGCAGCCAAAACGTCAACCTTAGGGGAATCAGGAGCTTTGGAAAGTTGTGTGGGGTCCCTAGTTTGTGACTCATGGTTACTAAAGTATTATTGAGCACATCATAACCAATGTGGAGTTTATTATCGAAAATGTTTGTAGTTTCAAATTGTAATAATCCTTTATGAAGTTGTAAGTGGTCTTATTCTCATGTTTAATATCTCAAGCCATATATGTATTTTGAGTTAGTATTATTTGTTCATAACTTGGAATGATATTGTTGGTACTTCACACTGTATGAGATAATCGAGACTGTAACTGCAATTACCACTTATATGAAATATGCTTGGTAAGTGTTGATGTGTTTTTTATGCACTTCTCAACATTGGTAATGAATAGGTGCATCACCTCTCTTGAAAGACAATCTTCCACAACCAATTTGCAGAACACTATCCCAAGGTCTGTAATGTTAGGTCTTGACAGTGCTTGGAATACCTCAGTTGATTCATGTGATTTGCTGGAATCACAAGGTGGACTTATGGATGAGTTACAAAGCATGGGAATTTGGGTCTACAAATGGAGTTCTTAGGATGTAGAATTTGATGTGCAATTGCTGTAGGCTCAAACAACAGTCTAGAACTCTTATTCCATCATCTGATTTGGCTTTACAATGTGCAATGAACCTTAGCTTAGGTCACTACTAAAAAAAAGAAAAAAGGGAAGGGAAGAGAGGGAGTTCCTAGACCTAAAACTATGAATGAACAGTAATCATGGAGGCTTCTATAGTAGAAAAACTTCCTAAACTAGGTTTTTCTTGACCAAGAGAAGCCTACAGTTACACAAAACTAGTGCAATCTTCTAAGGACTGCAGATTTTCAGATTGCACACACACATCATGAAAATGCAATTGAACTAAGTTGCAACAATGAAGTAAGGAAGCTCAAACTAGCTTTACAAAGTTATTCATCATCAACAAACCACAAAAAGAATTAGCTGAAAATTCATCAAATACTATAACAACAAACACCATTATCACTTCCACTCAAGAAACTAACAACTAAAACTAACATGGAAGTAGAACCATGCATTCATAATGAACAATTTTAAAAGAAAACCCACAAATCATGCAATGTTGCTTTCTATTCCTACATAATGCCTTTACACCAATTCTCCAACCCTTTACAAATGAAGGGAAAGTCCCTATTTATATTTTTCCAAAGCCCAAATGAATGGATAGGATTAATTTTCATTTTGTGGCTCATATTTGCTTTACACTAGGGTTTCACCTACCCCACAATATTCAGCAATTTAAAATACAACTTTTGTCCTTTTCCTATTTTGTCTTTTAGTGGCCAATCACTGTAGCAATTTTGTCTTCTAGTTGATTGCCCTTTTGTTGTAGCTGAAATTGTTCAAAAGTTGCCTCCTTGTTGGTGCATCTGTAGTATCCTTCAACCAATTAAGTCCATCCTTTTTACAGATTGGTGTTTCTGAGAAGTAGATATACCGCTCTTGATCTAGATGGACAACTCTTGACCATCATCATCATTTGGTGGAAAATAAAACAACTCCTTCTTGTTCCTTTGAAGGTCACCCTTTGTAGTTTTGTCACTAACTTCATTGACATAGACCTCCTAATGCCAACTCTATTGATGGGTGCTACAAGGAAAGGTGGGCATAAAAGGAATGGTGATAGGAGCTATGTGCTTTTCTTGTCCAACTTTCTTCATGGGCCTCCCGACGGACCCGTGGTAGGTTCCATGAATCCTACATACATGAAGTGTAGTAAGTGCTTTCATACACAAATCAAGGAAAATATTAGTGAAATAATACAAAATCTTTGCAAAATTCATCCATGCATCATCAAAAGATCATACTATTCATAATTGGAGCTCATTTGGACCAAAAAAATAAATGTGGGTTTAGGGGTGCGGGTGCCACACGGTGGAAAGACGATAGACAACAGACAACAGATGAATGTTAGGCAAATGGAAAACATCAGGCGATAGATGGATGATGGATGGTGAACGATGACAGAGGGATGACAGACAGCGATGGAGGGATGACAACCCGCAAGGAAAGTTTCCATGGACGACGACGAAGGGACGATGACCTAAAAAGAAAGTTCCCACAGATGACAACAGAGGGAAGGTGGCCCGCAAGGAAAGTTCCCATAGACGGAAATAGGGGGATGGTGATGCACAAGGAAAGTTCCCACAGATGACAATGGAGGGATGACAACTCGCATGGAAAGTTCACACTGATGGCGACTAGCAAGGAAAGTTCCCACGGACGGCGATAGAGGGATAGAGGAATACAAGGAAAGTTCCCATAGACAACAATGGAGGGATGGAAGGCCACAAGGAAATTTCCCATAGACAGAAACAAAGGGACAGCTACCCGGAAGGAAAGTTCCCATGGATGACAACGAAGGGACGATAGCCTACAAGGAAAGTTCCCAAATAGCCATGGAGGGATGGTGGACCACAAGGAAAGTTCCTATGGATGACAATAGAGGGATGGCGGCCAGCAAGGAAAGTTCCCAAATGGCCATGGAGGGACAATGGTCTACAAGGAAAGTTCTCAAATGGCCACGGAGGGATGGCGACCTACAAGGAAAGTTCCAACAGAAGGCAATGGAGGGATAGCGACCCGCAAGGAAAGTTCCCAAACAACCACAGAGGGATGATGACCCACAAGGAAAGTTCTCATAGAAAGAAACGGAGTGACAGTGGCCTGCAAGGAAAGTTCCCAAATGACCACGAAGGGATGACAACCCGCAAGGAAAGTTCCCACAGACGATAACGAAGGGGTGCGACCCATAAAGAAAGTTCCCAAATGGCCACGGAGGGATGGCGACCCACAAGGAAAGTTCCCAAATGGCCACAGAGGGACATCGACCCATAAGGAAAGTTCCCAAATGGCCATGGAGGGATGACAACCTACAAGGAAAGTTCCCAAACAACCACAGAGGGACAATGACCCACAAGAAAAGTTCCCAAACCTCACAAAACTTAGTAAATTTGAGATTTTTTAATTTTAGCAAGTGGGAAAAGGGGTAGAAAGATTGCCAAGACATATTTCCTTAAGGTTTGACTCTTTTTGAAAAATTCAAAAATTTAGAAGGGGGAAGTCGAAGGGTCATTGCCCTTTTAAAATGACAATGAGCACATGGTGACCCACAACGAAAGTTCCCAATTAGTCATGGAGGGATGGCGGCCCACAAGGAAAGTTCCCAAAGGGCCATAGAGGGATGAAAAATTGCAAGGAAATTTCTGTGATGTCTAAACACATGGAAAATTTGATCCAAACCCCTTTAGGCATGTGAAGTCACTCACTTTATGGGCCCTAGATGATGAAAACTTGAAGTTTGCACCCATTTTGGAAATGCAGAGATTTGGAAGGGGGAAGCTGGAGGGTTGCCGCCCTTTTGAAACAACAATGAGCACATGACGACCCACAAGGAAAGTTTTGAAGGTGACAGAGGGATGGTGGCCTGCAAGGAAAGTTCCAACAGCGGTGGAGGGACAACGACCTACAAGGAAAGTTTTGATGACAGCGGAGGGATGACGACCCGCAATGAAATTTTTGCAACTTCCCAAATCTTAATGAAACCTTGGAAGTTCACCTAGGCATCACAAAAACATCCCAAATCCATAGGCAACTTGTCCCTAAAGTCAAAAAATGAAGGAAAAAGTGAATCAAGCAAGTAGGGACCAAGTCAGCAGGAACAAGGAAAAAGGTGGAAAAAGGAAGGGGGGACTTTGTTTCTCTCTCAAATTCAAATGCCCCAAGTAAAATGAAGGGCAGGGAGCAGAGTTTATAGGCCAATTTCCATTAATGTCATGCATTGATTTCTTGGTATGACAAACCTAGGTCAGGTGAGATGTGGGAACCCACATTCGTTTGGTTGCTTGGTCAAGGCTCCAACAAATAAACTAAGTGTAGAGCCCACCATGCAGGTAGAAGTTGGGTGTCAGTTTCCACTTAGTGGCAAAACATGAGTGGTGACCCGCATGAGGCAACCTGCAACTATGGGTCCACGAGGGTTGGAGGATGTCGGGGCAATGGGTGAAGGGAAACCTTTAGGGGCATTTCTGCAAAAGCAAAAGACCTAGCGTTAAAATTAGGTAGGTGAATTTGGTCAAGGGTAAATTGATCATTCTAAGGAATGTGACCCACTTGAACTCTAGGGAAGGGGCATGCAAACTAAGGTAGGAGCAAAAATGACCCAACAGGAGTTGTTACGAGCCGTCGAGAGAGAAAAAGAGGGGATCCTTTCCTACAATAGGGAGTGTGTGCAAAACATGCATAAAAAATGGTGACTCACAAGGGAAATGCTCCAAAGCGATGACAAACTAGAATCATGAACCCATAATCTTTGGTTCTGATCATCATGCTAGGACAAAGGAACCAGACACTCAACCAAAGGATCAAAACTACTAGCCAACCCAATCTTCAGTATGCTAAAAATTCAAGTGTGTGTAGTTGCGTTAATTCCCATCCTTCAGTTGTTGTAAGAACCTAAGCTCCGTCAAGTTAAGCTACATAGTTTATTCTAACTCTAAAATCATCTGAGACATTTCCTCACTGCCAGTCAGGCATCCATAGCCCTGACAAGGTTTTCATTGTGGTTTTCTAGAACATTGCTCTACTGCCGGCCAGGAATCCATAGCCTCAATAGAGTTGCTCGAATCCTCTTGAAAGATTGAATTTATTCTTTCTTTTGTTTCTTTTCTTTTGATTTTTCTCTTTTCAATTCCTTTCATTTCAACCTACAAGCAATGAAGCTCGTGTTTAGGGTTGAGAATCATAGTGGCGCTGAAGCATAATTTTAGATTTTTCACTTAACTAGAATTCACAAAGGACCTACAATGACTTCCAGATTCTTAAAGTGTGTAAAAGATATAATATTTCATAATACATAAAATTCGGACTAAACCAATGACTTATTCTCTTTGAATCAAACACCTAGATCACTTGACACTAACAAAAATACCTTCACCATCCACTCTAAAAAAATGATTAGAGTTTAACAAACAAATACGTAGAACAACCCCAGGTGATAAGTGTGGTTGTTGTGTGCACAGATGTTCCCAGCTAAAATAATAGGGACCCTGAGCAAAGCAGTAGAAAAGCGGAAGCAAATAGAAAGAAAACATAAAGAAAATACCTAAACTAACCAAAGGAGGAAAGCAAAAGAAAATTGAAGGGAAATTAACTTAAAGCAAACCTAACCTACAACAAACCAACCACTTCAGTAAAAGCAAGAAAGTGGGACTATATACATGAACCCAAGGTATGTACACGAAACCTATACTAATCAAAAATGGATTATGTACAAAGATACTTACAAAGCACTATGTTTAGGGAAGGAAAACTAACTTTTATACTAGTTGGACTTCATAAAGCTTGCACAAGCAAACGAGAAGTATTTATAGTTCTTAACCATGTAGATTCATCCTTATACTAAAAAAAATGAAATTTAATATTACAACATTCAAATTTAATCACACATTCAGGAAAAATCAACAATTGAGGTGATTCATTGAATTCATGGTTGATCCATAAACAAGTTTTCCTTCCCTCATTCCCATAATCAAAATAATAAGTGCAACTATGAAAATTAATAGGGGAAATGAAGGATAGGACCTAAATGTCACCATGTGAAGGTGGCAGCATTTGACAATCCAGAGTGAGCACTGCATCATTGATCATTGCATTAACAACCTTAGGTGGGCGCAATGGAGGGTGTCACATTTCTATCCTTGGGTATGGATAGGGCTAGGATGAAGGGGAAAAAATAACCCCTTCCAAACCTTGTGTGGGATCTATATCCCTCATTGGAAATTCTTCAAAAAGAAATACATCTCCACATTGATCATCTGCAAACTTGGTACCCACTTGGTTGCTGTCCTCAGATGGCAGTATGTTGTCCCAGTTCCTTTCCCAAGTGTCTACCTTATTTTTATGATGTTCAATGTCATGGGACGATGAAATGCATGAATCTATCCTATTGCAACTCCCTGAATTTGGAGGATCAACAATGACCAAGGTGGAAGGAACACTAGTTAAATCTTACAATTGACCAAGCATGTCATGTTTGTTGGAAGCCATCAAAACACCTCCGCCTTTATCTTCTTCTTTTTTCATTTCATGCATCTCACCAGGATGTTCAATCATTTCTTCTTGGTCACTATCACTGCAAATGGAGAAGGAACCCCTCTCCCATTCTGTAGGTTCCAATGCTTCACCACCTAGGATTTTTGGTAGTATATCCTCATCATTGACTACTTCCGCAATGTGCTCTTCCTCGGTGCCAGTATACCTTTGTGGGAAAACTCCAAGCTGGAAGAAGTTTGCAAGGGACACTAGTCCATCAAGGGGATCAATATATGATGAGCGATCCACCTCCAAAATTCCTCCATATAGCCTATCATCCCTCACGTACAAATGCTCTTCAAGAGAGAAAGGTTCTTGATGTCCTATGGACAATCTTCTGGTTTGATCCACTTCATCGTTCAGAAACTCGAGACTGTATTGTTGTCCTTCTTCTATTGTTGTCCCAACACCTTCTTGAGGATTTCCTTAAGCTAAGTTGTAACTTGATTTAGGTTCTTGGATTTCTTGCTCAATCCTAAAAGCAGCTGTAGGAGGTGGCACACTTGACTGGCCCATTTGTTCTTTGACTTGTTCAATGAAATTTTGGCATAGTTCGCATGTGAACTCTGAGTGTGATGAATAGTGGATCCTACATCAATTTGGGAGTAACAACAACTCCAAATCCACTTGATATCTTAGTTCAGACCAATCCCTTGATAATCTTGAGACGAGCTGGCTATATCTTTCCATTATTGGTTTCTCATAATCACTTGGGAAGGAAGTTGCATAGTGGACAGTTGGAACATATGATTGTTCCCACTCCTCCAAATCTTCATTTTTAGATGCTTGATCAATGTCATTCATGAAGGAGAGATCTTCTAATATGAGTTCACTTATGCCTTCGTCATCATTTTCTATTGTCCCAAGACTTTCAACTTCTTCCTCTCTTTTTTCTTCAACATTTGCGTTGGTTTCCCTAGCATATGCTATTGCAGACTTCGTTGGTTTATCCTCAATTGGTAATGGCTCCTCATCATGAGTGGAGGAATTCCCTTTATTGATGGAGGGAAAGCTTTTTGATTCCTTTCTAGCTGAGTTTTCATTAAGACTGTTTGTTGTCCCAAGGGAACCGACTTCTTCTCTTTGATTTTCAGCTTCTATGTTTGATGTCCCAACACTCACTTGTGTCAAATTTCTTAGTTCATCTTCAATATGTTGTCCTCTGGATGTTGACAACTCTTATGGCTCATGGGATGAATTGTCCTCATTGAAATTTGGCTGGCCTAACTTGTTCAAGAAAACCTTGACTTGAGTGATAATGTTGGCACGAGAAGAACAAGTTAATTCTGATTGAGGTGCATTGTGAAATCTGCACCAACTTGACATCAGTACCTCCTCCAATCTTGGTCCATCATCATTTTTTGAACACTCTTGGATTATATCTTCGAATGCCTTGGCTTCCATGTTAGTCATTTCCTCTTCTGGATCTTCGGGAGCCAAATATTTCCCAAAAGGGAATTTCTCCTTGCAAGAATATTTCAATTTTTTCCAAGAATGTTAGAAACCCCAATTTTTTGTGTCTACGAGTGCAATTGATCCTACACTTATCTTCCAATGAAAATTGCTACAATGGTCTTCTCAACCTTCTATTTAAATTTGCATGTAGTTGAGTGATGCTGATTTGCACATGCTGCTCCATTTCAACTCAACTTTTGTTTGCCTTCAGAATTTTCTGATTTTAAATTTCAACATTAAAAGAGATCTCCTTTTCTCATATTTCTTCTTAAAAGTTCTCTTTTCAACTCCCAACTTTCAACTTTTTAGCCTCAACATGCCATCCCTCCTTCTAGCACCATTTCTGTTGATGTGTTTTTTATGCACTTCTCAACACAAGTAATACACGGTGCATCACCTCTTTCGAAAGACAATCTTCCACAACTAATTTGTAGAACACTATCCCAAGGTCTCTAATGTCAAGTCTTGATAGTTATTGGAATACCTCAGTTGATTCATGTGATTTGCTGGAATCACAAGGAAGACTTATGAATGAGTTACAAAGCATGGGAATTTGGGTCTACAAATGGAGTTCTTAGGATGTAGAACTTGATGTGCAATTACTGCAAGCTCAAACAATAGTCTAGAAATCCTATTCCCATCTGATTTGGATTTACAATGTGCAATGGACCTTAGCTTAGGTCACTACTAAAAAAAAAAGAAAAAAGGGCAGGGAAGAGAGGGAGTTCCTAGACCTTAAACTATGAATGAACAGTAATCATATAGGCTGCTACAGTAGACAAACTTCCTAAATTGGGTTTTGCTTTACCAAAAGAAGCCTATAGTTACACAAAACTAGTGCAATCTTTTAAGGACTGTAGATTTTCAGATTGCATACACACATCATGAACATGCAATTGAACTAAGTTGCAGCAATGAGGTAAGGAAGCTCAGACTATCTTTACAAAGTGATTCATCATCAACAAACCACAAAAAGCATGACCTAGAAATTCATCAAATACTATAACAACAAACATCATATCACTTCCACTCAAGAAAATAACAACTAAACCTAACATGGAAGTAGAACCATGCATGCATAATGAACGAGTTCAAAAGAAACACCCATAAATCATGCAATGTTGCTTTCTATTGCTATAAAATTCCTTTATACTAGTTCTCCAACCCTTTACAAATGAGGGGAAAGCCCCTATTTATAGTTTTCCAAAGCCTAAATGAATGGCTAGGATTAATTTGCATTGTGTGGCTCATATTTTCTTTACACTAGGGTTTCACCTACCCCACAATATTCAACAATTTAAAATATAGCTTTTGTCTTTTCCCTATTTTGTCTTTTAGTGGCTAGTCACTGTAGCAATTTTGTCTTCTAGCTGATTGCCCTTTTGTTTGAGCTGAAATTTTTCAAAAGCTACCTCCTTGTTGGTGCATCTGTAGTATCCTTCAACCAATTAAGTGCATCCTCTTTATAAATTGGTGTTTCTAAGGAGTAGATATACCACTCTTGATCTAGATGGACAACTCCTGACCATCATCATCATTTGGTGGAAAATAAAAAAGCTCCTTCTTGTTCCTTTGAAGGTCACCCTTTTTAGTTTTGTCACTAACTTCCTTGACATAGGCCTCCTTCTGATGCCATTTTTGTTGATGGGTGCTATGAGGAAAGGTGGGCATAAAATGAATGGTCATAGGAGCTATGTGTTTTTCTTATTCATCTTTCTCAATGGGCCTCCCTGACCGACCCGCGATAGGTTCCATGGATCCTGCATACATGAAATGCAGTAAGTGCTTTCATACGCAAATCATGGAAAATGTTAGTGAAATCCTGCAAACTCCTTGTTAGATTCATCCATGCATAATAGAAAGATCATAATATTCATATTTGGAGCTCATTTGGACCACAAACATAAATGCAGGTTTAGGGGTGCGGGTGCCACATGGTGGACATATGACGGACAATGGATGATAGATGGATGGCGGGCGATGGACGATAGGCAGATGATGGATGGTGGATGGTGGTGGAGGGATGTCAGATGGTGAGGAAAGTTCCTAGAGATGGTGTCGGAGGGATGACAACCTACAAGGAAAGTTTCCATGGATGGCAATAGAGGGATGGTGGCCCACAAGGAAAGTTCCCACAGATGACAATGGAGGGATGATGACCTACAAGGAAAGTTCGCACAGATGGCAACAAAGGGATGGTGGCCTGCAAGGAAAGTTCCCACAAATGACGATGGAGGGATGATGGCCCACAAGGAAAGTTCTGACATATGGCGACGGAAGGATGACGACCCACAAGGAAAGTTCCCAAGAACAACAACAGAGGGATGGTGGACCACAAGGAAAGTTCCCATAGATAGCAATGGAGGGACAACGACCCACAAGAAAAGTTCCCACGGATGGCAACGGAGGGACGACGATGTGCAAGGAAAGTTCCCACAGATGGTAACAGAGGGATGATGGCCCGCAAGGAATGTTCCTAAATGACCATGGAGGGATGGAAGCCTGCAAGGAAAGTTCCCATGGATGACAATAGAGGGACGATGACCCGATTGGAAAGTTCCCACTGACAGAAATGGAGGGACGATGACCTGTAAGGAAAGTTCCCAAATGGCCATGGAGGGATGACGGCCCGCAAGGAAAGTTACCAAATGGCCACAGAGGGACGACGACTTGCAAGGAAAGTTCCCATGGATGGTAATGGAGGGATGGCGACCCATAAGGAAAGTTCCCATGGATGACAATGGAGGGATGATGGCCCACAAGGAAAGTTCCCAAATTTCCATGGAGGGATGGTGACCTGCAAGGAAAGTTCCCAAATGGCCACGAAGGGACGACGACCCACAAGGAAAGTTCCCATGGATGGAAATGGAGGGACGATGACCCACAAGGAAATTTCATAAACAGTCACAGAGGGATAGTGGCCTACAAGGAAAGTTCCCATAGATGACAACAAAGGGACGATGGCCCACAAGGAAAGTTTCCAAACGACCATGGAGGGATGGTGACCCACAAGGAAAGTTCCCACAGACGACAATGAAGGGATGATGACCTACAAGGAAATTTCCCAAATGGCCACAGAGGGATGGTGACCCGCAAGGAAAGTTCTCAAACAGCCACGAAGGGACAACGACCCACAAGGAAAGTTCCCAAATGGCCATGGAGGGATGGTGGCCCACAAGGAAAGTTCCCAAACGTTAATGGAGGCATGGCGGCCAGCAAGGAAAGTTCCCAAACCTCACAAAACTTAGTAAATTTGATATTTTTCAATTTTAGCACGTTGGAAAAGGGGTAGAAAGAGTGTCAAGACATATTTCCTTAAGATTTGACTCATTTTGAAAAATTAAAAAATTTGGAAAGGGGAAGACGGAGGGTCACCGCCATTTTAAAATGATAATGAGCACACACTGACCCATAAGGAAAGTTCACAAACGTCCATGGAGGGACGATGACCCACAAGGAAAGTTCCCAAATGGCCACAGAGGGACGATGACCTACAAGGAAATTTCCGCTATGTATAAACATCTGGAAAATTTGATCCAAACCCCTTTAGGCATGTGAAGTCACTCACTTTATGGGCCCTAGATGATGAAAACTTGAAGTTTGCACCAATTCTAGAAATGCAGAGATTTGGAAGGGGGAAGCCAAAGGGTCATTGCCCTTTTGAAATAGCAATGAGCACATGGCAGCCTACAAGGAAATTTTTGATGGTGACAGAGGGATGGTGGCCTGCAAGGAAAGTTCTGACGGCAGCGAAGGGATGACAACCCACAAGGAAAGTTCCAATGACGCTAGAGGGATGACGACCCACAATGAAATTCCTGCAACTTCTCAAAACTTAACGAAACCTTGGCAGTTCACTTAGGCATCACAAAAACATCCCAAATCCATACGAAACTTGTCCCCAAAGTAAAAGTTGAAGGAAAAAGTGAATCAAACGAGTAGGGACCAAGTTAGTAGGAACAAGGCAAAAGGTGGAAAAAGGAAGGGGGTGACTTTTTTTCTCTCTTAGATTCAAATGCCCCAAGTAAAATGAAGGGGATGGAGTAGAGTTTATAGGCCAATTTCCATTAATGGCATGCATTGATTTCTTGGTACAATAGACTTGTGTCAGGTGAGATGCAAGAACCCATACTCGTTTGGATGCTTGGTCAAGGCTTGAACAAAGAAACTAAGTGTGGAGCCCACCATGTAGGCGGAAGTTGGGCATTATTTTCCACTGAGTAGTGAAATAGTAGTGGCGACCTGCAGCTATGGGTCTGCGAGGCTTGGAGTATGTCATGGCAATGGGTGAAGGGAAACCCGCAGGGGCATTTCCATGAAAGAAAAAGACCTAGCATAAAAATCAGGTAGGTGAATCTGGTCAAGGGTAAATTGATCATTCTAAGGCATGTGACCCACTTGGACTTTAGGAAAGGGGCATGCAAACTGAGGAAGGAGCAAAAATGACCCAACAGGTGTAGGAACAAGTCATCGAGAATGAAAAAGAGGGCGTCCCTGCCTACGACGGGGCATGTGTGCAAAACATGCACAACAGTAAGATCCTATGATTGTGTTGTTGCCAAGTATTATATTTCAATTTGAATTCATGGAATACTTAGTGTTGTTTCAAAACTGGGTTCAAGAATGTGAAATGTAATTTGTTTATAAAATGGAACATGTGTAAAACTAAGTTATTGAGAAAATTATTGTTCAATATGAGTGGGAACTTATAGCCTTCCTATCATATTTCCAAGGTTTTCCTAATAGAATGTGGCATGCATTGATTGGCATGATATCACACATTATCTCATCTTTATAATTGCCAATATGAAAATTAACAAGGCATTGCTCACTTACCAACAACTGATGTCACCTCTAAATCTAAGAAACCTTGTAGGGATTTGGATGCTTCAACCTCTTCAGCTTTAGTTTCTCAACCTCTCTTTTGAAACTAAGTTTTTAGTGTTGCCACTATCCACAATGACCTTGTAGCATTTTCCTCTAGACTTACATCTAGTTCTAAAAAACAAAATTATTTGTTATGGCTCTCTGTGTACCTTCTCTAGTTTTAGGACTCTCCTTTACATCAAATATTCTCCATCCTCGGGATCTTCTCCATGATTTGGTGAGGTCAAAGTTTCCACACTCTCCTCCTCAACTTGTGATATAAGGACTCTTTTCTTTTCCCTTTCCACTACTAAGTTTCATTTGAGGATATTCAAATGCCCTATGTGTAGCTTGTCCACACTGGAAACATGTTCCACTAAATCTTCTTCCTTTTCCAAAATTTCCTTTTCCTGTAGGGTAATCACTCCTTCCTCTACCTCCTTGGGTACTAGTCTACAAAGTACTTGCTTCTCCTTGCTTATATTGATAACCACATCTAGCATTTGTTTATCCTCTCCCTCTTGAGGATTTACCTCTTTCTTTAGAACTGTTCTATTTTTTGGAGATCTTTTCCTCACCCTTCAATTAAAATTGATAGGCTTCTTCTACACTAGTAATTCTAACCATGCTTCATCTTGAATAGAGTAATGTAAACCATTATCATACTTGGAGACCTTCTCTACATCATCCTCGATGTGACTAGCTTGTATGTTTAGTCTATAGAAATATTGCATATACTCTTACACACTCTTCTCCTTCTACTTAAGGTTCTAAATTTTTTTGAACATGGTGATTTGGTAGTTTGTTGGTAAGAAAATTTCCTTCAACTTGGTGACTTATCTCCTAGGTTCTTATTTTCTCCTTTCCTTTTCTCTGTCTCTCAACTTATACATGACCCCACCATAAAGATGCATATCATGTTAGCCTTGTAGTTGGAAACTTTACACTCTTAGGGCCCTCAATGGATTCCAAATCAAAATATTTATCCACATTTGAAATCCAGTCTATCAATTCTTCTAGATTTAGGTTACCATTATGACTTTGTAGGTCTACACAAAGTTTATTGCTAATCTTGGTCATTACAATCACAAACCTTCTTTGATATTCATCTTCTCATTTTTATTCTTCTTCATTGACATCTTCTTCCTCATTGTCACTCACATCCTCTATGTGTACCCCTTTGTGTTACATTCTCTCTATTGCATCCAATCTAGTTGTGATGCCTCTCAACATCTCTACAAGTGTTGTGTTCCCAACTCGTGGTATGGCTCTTCTACCTCTTCCTTTGTGTGCCATGTCTTCAAACCCTCTATAGTTTCAAGTTATTCTTCTTTACTCATACTACAAAAATCTCCTTAGGGTCCCTAGCTTAACACTTCCACAAGACAACTAGCTTTGATACCACCTGGTGTAGAACAGGACACAGGGTCTTTGACAAGATACTAAGTCATGCAACAAATAAAACTTATAGACAACAATTTGTTGGAAATCAAGATATAACTTGCAGCAATATGAACTTATTAAAGTGGTTGCAAATCTGAAATTATGTATTCAAGATTATTAGTAGGCGATTAAGTGATTAGCAATTGCAACAATGAAAGAAAAAATGCAATACCACAAGCCATCAAACACAAGTAACACAAGATGTACATGGAGAAACCCTTGCAGGAAAAAAAATCACACCCAAAGAGATCTAGTGTTTGTATTAAACTTCAAGGAAGTACATCAATACAACAATCCTCTCTATAATCCGGTAGCACTTTGTTGCTTTGACAACCTACAAAAAAATCATACAAACCACCATCTCAAGGCTCTAATATATGGAAGTTTGTGGGAGAGAATACCACAAATGGTACCTCAAAACAACAATAAAAACCACCTAGAAAAACCCACACCCTCCTTAGTGGACAACCCATAAACATGGAATAAAATATTAAATTATCACATGGCCTTCACATGGGTGCCTTACCCACAACCAATCAAAATTGGTCAAACCCAAGTGTTCCATAACTCTCTGACAACTCCAATGGCTACATGAAAGAACATGCATCAACATACAAACCTAGATGTGCAACCATGCTAGAGAATACAAAACATGCAAATAACATGCAAGGACATGCACACCAAAGTGGTCCCCACTCTCAAATTTGGATGCCCAAGAGGAATATTCTCCCAAGATGCTCTATAACCACCATCATAAAAGGTCCACCTCTTTGAATGCAATTACAATTTTTCATAGGAAAATAAATAATAAATATTTTGTCCCTCGTGTCCCCTAGAACACTTTCCAAAGAACGTGGAGACACATAAATCAACTTAGGATAGCAATTATAATGTCACCTATCCTAACATTCTTCCACTTGACATTATACATTGCAATTACATCCATGAGATACAAACAAAACATATAAACAAGTATAGTGATCAAGGCACATGGCCTTCCTACACCAAGTCTGTGGTCACTGGCTTTGTGAGAGAATTTGCAAAATTATCCAAAGTGTCAACCTTCTCAATCAAAACCTTACCATTCTCTACCATTTCTCACACAAAGTGATATTGAACATCAACATGCTTAGTGTGAGCATGATACATAGGATTTTTAGCTAAACATATGGCACTTTGATTGTCACATCCAATCCTCATTGTCCTGTAATCAAAACCAATGCCATTACCAAGTATTTGTAACCAAACCGTCTCCTTAGAGGCATGTGTAGCAACCATATACTTTGCATTGGTGGTATAAAATCCATCTTACTACATGTTGTAACAAAGTAAAAACATAGCCGCTAGTTGACCTTCGACTATTCAAGTCACCTTCCCAATCTGCATCAACAAAACCCTATGTGTCCAATGACTTATCCACATCATCAGTACCATGATAAACCGAACAATAATCTAAAGTACCACATAAATATCTAAACACCATCTTAACAAAATTGCAATGCTCTCTACCAAGGTTAGACATAAACTTGCTTAGAACTCCCACTATTTGGGCTATATTTAGTCTAGTGCAAACCATTGCATACATTAGACTACCAATGACACTAGCATATGAAAAATTAGACATCTCTTCAATATCATTATCAGAATCAAGACACTCTACTATCTCCAAATATAAAATCCAAAATGTTTGGTGCCTCATATCCATAAAGAGCCATGAAAGGTGACATCCCATGGACATGTGATAAGTATAATAATACCAATATTTTCCAAGATGCAACCATTTAATCCATGCTCTTTGCTGCTCCAATACATAGTTCTTGAGATACCCTTCTACCCATTTGTTGACTATTTTTGTCCACCCATCTATCTATGGGTGGTAGCTCATGCTGGGAGTGAGCTCAATCCCATTCAACCTGAAGATCTCCTGCCAAAAATGACTTAGGAACTTATTGTCCCTATCACTCACTATGCTCCTAGGCGTTCCATGCAACCTAAAAATCTCCCTGAAAAATAGATCAGCCACCTATGCAATAGTGTATGCCACTAAAAGAAAAAAGATGTGAAAATTTCATTAACCTGTCAACCACTACATATATGCAATCCTTATTTTTCATCTTAGGAAAACCAGTGATAAAATCCATAGAGATACATTCCCATTTTTTATTGGGAATGGGCAAGGGATGAAGCAATCTAGTTGGGTAAGAGTGCTCATTCTTATTCTACTGGAAAATAGGACACTCCCTAAGATACTTGAGGACTTCATTCTTAAGCTCCTTCCACATGAATCTTTATTAGATCTGCCTATAAGTCTTGAAGAAACCCGAGTGACCAGCCATGGGTGCATGATTAAATGTCCTTATTATCTTCCCCTTAAGCTATGGCATAGGAACCAAATAGATCCTCTCCTTGTAAAGGATCAACTCCTTAAGAATTGTATACCTATCATCATGAATAGTGCCCTCTTTTATTCCTATTTCCAAAGAATACTTAGCATACTCTGCTAAAATTAACTCCTTCCAATCAACAAATATCTCCACAAGAGAACATAAATGTGGCCTCCTGGAAAGTGCATTAACAACTACATTCTTTCCCTTGATATAAATGATGGAAAAGTCATATGCCTGTAGTCTACTGACCCACTTTTTCTACCTATCATTAAGATATTTTTGATTCATGAAATATTTGATGCTATTATGGTCTGTTTTGATGATAAATCTGCCCCCTACTAAGTATGGTCTGAATTTGGCTAATGCATGCATGAAAGCCAACATCTCTCTATCATATATAAAATATCTCTTCTCCACTCCTCTCATCTTCTTGCTCTCAAAGGCTATAGGGCACTTCTCCTACATCAACACCACCCCCATGCCCTCTCCTGAAGCATCAAATTTCACCTCAAATGGTTTGGTAAAATCAGGTATTTCCAATGCTAGATATGAGGACATCAACTGATTGAAGTGATTAAAACACTTTTGTGCTAAAGCAGACCAATCAAATGCCTCCTTAAATAAACCTATAAGTGGGGCTACAGTCTATCAAAATTCCTTAGAAAATATCCTATAAAATCCACACAGACCAGAGAATCCCTTGAGCTCAGTGAGATTCGTCAGTGGAGGCCAATCAACTATAGCCTTGATCTTCTTAGGATCAACTCTCACCCCCTCAGCATTGATGATGTGACCGAGGTATAGAAGCTTTGTCATACCAAAGTCACACTTGGACTCCTTAGCATAGAGAGACTCACTCTCCAAAATGCTCAAGACCTCCTCAAGATGCTGCAAGTGCTCCTCCCAAGTTTTGCAAAAAATCAAGATATCATCAAAAAATATCAAAACAAATTTACTCAATTGTCTTCTAAACATGTGATTCATGCAACTCTGAAAAGTAGATGGAGCATTTAGACCAAAGGGAATCACCAAAAAATCAAAGTGTCCAAAGTGGCATCAAAAAAGTTATCTTCTCTATATCCTCCTTCCTCATCCTGATCTGATGATATCCAAATCTCAAATCTATCTTGGAGAAGTAATGAGCCCTAGTAGCTCATCGATTAACTCATCTATCAGTGGAATGGGATACCTATTATTTATCGTCTTTTTGTTCAAATCCCTATAATAAATGCCCATTTTCATTGTTCCATTCTTTTTTTTCACCAATACTATTGCTAATGCAGACAAGCTTTTGATGGGTCTTATGTGCCCCATCTCTAACAACTCCTTAATTTCTTTTTCTATTTCATCTTTGTGTCTCTTAGGATGTTGGTAAGGGGTAGTAATCATTGGTTTAGCATCTTCTTCTAGCTCTATGACATGCTCTATCCCTCTATCTGATGGAACTCTAGGAGGGATGCTTCCAAATATATGTCCATAGTATCCTTCTCTACCCTTTCTTCTTCTTTTGAGATGCTAGTTGGTTGTTTAGTTACAATGGTAAAAATATTAGATAGGGCCCATGCCCTATGCTTTGGAATTCCAAAATCCTCAAACAATGGAAAATAAATTATTACTTGTGTATGGTGGCAATGACACACCTGATGCCATGGTTATCTTATTTTCATCAAGGATGCAAGGCCCCACTTGATTTGAATAAGAAATAACTACATGATATGTTTACCTCCTTTTTGGCTTGGGCATTTGCAAGTGCATGGTTTGATGAAATCTCTTCATCCTTTATGGATTCCTTGGCATTATGAACCCTTTCCCTATGACCAGTGGTACTATTAGTTTTAGGATTAGATTTAACAAAAAGAAGAAAAATGCAACACATAGAACAATGAATATAGCATTTATCTTGGGAAAACCCTCCTTCTCAAGGGAGAAAAACCCAACAAAATATATCTCTTATATATTGATAGAATAGGAGCAGAAATTTTCTTACAACTCAGGCCCAACACAAGGCCAAATTTGATACAATGAATAATAGCACCTCTCCTAGATGCAAATATACAATTGAATATGTTTCTCCTTGAAATCGACTCGACTGCTACAAAATGATGGTCTGCTGCTAAGAGTACAAACTTCTACTGCTTGCTTGATGCGAATTAGAGAGTGAATGATTGTGTGTTCAAATGAGATGAAATATTCATTATATATAAGGATAGGTGACCTTTCCACTAGGTTGGCCCCCTTAGGAAATACAAGATAAAAAAATATTAAATTCCCATCAAGGCCGACCTGCCTTGAAAAACATTTCATTTTATTTTATTTTAACTAGGAGAAAAATATCTCCCACAGCTACCAAACACTAACAAGTACCACTTGTCTATACTAGTTGGCTCTGAACTCTAGGTATACACTTCTTAATTTGTTGTTCCGTATTTTCTTTTATTATCAACCTTCTTGGATGGGATGCTGTGATTATCATTTGTACTCAATTTTTGTTTACCAATATCAACCTTTCGAATTGACACATTTTCTTTATTAGCTCTCTACCCCTACACTAGGACAAATCTCTCTCTTAGTTGATAACCATTTTGGACTTGCATGAATATTGCATCACTGAGGGTTTTGATATCCTAATCTAATGGCCTTGTACTCTTGTATATTTTTTGCATGTGAGCCTTCAAATGCTCAAACTCATGAGTAGGAAGTTGATATTGATCAACATTACCTTCACATTGGAAGGTTCAGTCATTCATATCAAGACCATCATGATATACTACATCTTTTACTTGACCATAGACCAATTCATCAAATTGGTCAATGTTGTCCTCATAGTACTCAACACCACTCTCCTCATTTGGAAATTATTCATCTATACTCAAAGAAAGTACAATTGAAAAATTCAAAGGATCATTAATGCAGAGAAAGGAAATAAATTGAACAAGTACACAAAGATCCATAAAGTTCTTATCAACTCTATCCAAGGTTCTACTTGGTCACTCAACCCTAGGCCTTTGCTACTAGGTCTATTAGATGCATTCTTTTGCATACTTGTATAAGACATTCCAATCCTAGTTAGGAAAAATGTTACAAGGCTTATGGGATTCAAAACATTGATCTTTTCCCTCTCAAACAATATTATTTGATAAAAACCCTCATTCACTAGGTGGTTGATAGTTTTTGCAAGACAGTTATACACACTGTCATTGATTCCTCACACATGAAATTTTTTAAAGGATTGATCCCCAAAGGGTTTTTAGATATCCTCAAAACAAAACTTTCTACCAATTTTCATAACTTTTTTATAGTGGAAAACAAAAATATGAAATTTTCTAGGTCACTGGAAACCCTAGTCCAATTTCAGACCTGCTCTTAGTAAAAATGCCATAACTCATACAAAACTCAACAAAAATGCATGAAACCAAAAGAATTTGTAAGATAAGACACACCACTAACTTCCCAAGGTGTGTGCAGGTTTGTACCAGATCATATAGATCTGTACCATGCATGTTTCAAAATGAAAATTTTTAGAGAAAAAACTTACAAACCTACCCTTAATGAAATTGCCATATCTCACTCAAAACTTAATGAAAAATCTCATTTTTCTAAAGCGTGGGCAACAACAGGACAAAGTTTCCACTGTTGAAAACCCATGAGACTTGGTGGAAAACTCTATCCTATTTTTTCCCACACTTTGGAAAAAGGAGAGTCTATGATCTTCAATTTTAATGGAGTTATTAATGACAGTGTGCCCACATTTGCTTGAAAAATAGTCAAAACCCTAGTTTACTTGATGTGTGAACAAATCTATGCATATTTTGATTATAGTTGGATTGGGAATCAATGAAATATGTGTGGAAGGTTTGTACATACCAAGACTCTCAATTTTTTATGTTTTTCTCTTTGTTAAGTGCCCATTAGGCCTTTATGGCAATGTTCCCAAGGTGAACTAGGTTGCATTTTGTCATTGTTTTTGATGGATCATTGTTTCAATTCTATCAAGTTGGTTTAGTTGAATCCTTCCTCTGCATCAATTATGAGGAAGGAAATATGACTTAGACCATAAGTTGTCTTTTTGATAATTCACATGTTCCCTCAGAGGATCTAGTGTGTCCTTGTCATGTCAGAAGTTCACATGTTTTTGGACAACCCTCCTATCATCTTGTTGCGGTCTTTTGGACCAATCAATGTTGTATGGCTTATTATGAAATCTCTAGTCTTTGTTGAAATGTGTGGATGCACCATGATGTGGTAGCCCCTTCTCATTTCATGCTACTTTGTAGGAGAAGTCTTTCATATCCCCCATTAGTTTATCCAACTTTTCCTTAGTTGAGAGAGGTTTATTCATAATAGCCCTATCCAATTGTGACAATTTTACATCAACTGCTTTTAGTTGTTTACTAGATGTCCTCATATTGATCTCAATGTTGTATGGCCTATAGTGCAATCTCTAGTCTTCATTGAAATGTGTGGATGCACCATGATTGTGTTATCATATTTGCGACAAGTGTTTGAGGATTTTTATCTCTTAAGAAATATCCAATCTTAGAATCAAATGCACCAAAATATAATATGTAATGTCCCCATTTTTAGTACTACACTTTCTAGTGATTGATAGCCTATCCCCGAATGCTCATAGGCTAGTCAGAGGCAGGGTTAGGGTTTCCAGCTACTTGGAGGTTTCTTTGGAGGATTCTGTGGTTTGCATGTTGGAGTTTTTTCAATTGATTCCTGGTTTCTTTTTGGGTTTTCAAAAAGCTTCAGAGACATTACTGAATTTGACACCATTTTTCGACGACCGTTCATCGGTCGTTCGACAAATCTTCGTCGGAAGAGCGAAAAAATGGCAAAAATATTTGCATCGCTATTTTTTCGTCGAAAGGCTGACGACGAATTAAACATAAAAATAACGGCGAAGAATCGTTGGTCGACAGCATCATGAAATGCCTCAGACTTTCATCAGAATATCGATGAAAACTTCATGTATCCACCGACAAATTACACCAGAAGTTCGTCGCCAGTTTGACAAAATGGGAAAGTAGTAGCGTCAAAACAACAACAGACGTTTGTCGCCATTTTGACGAAATGGGCAAGAAGTAGCGTCAAAACAACACCAAAAGTTCATCGAATGTGTGACGAAATAGGCAAGTAGTAGCATCGAAACAACACAAGGAGTTTGTTGACTTTGCAATGAAATTAGCGAGTAGAGTCGGAAGAACACCAAAAGTTCATCAAAAATGCGATGAAATGGGCAAGGAGTAGCATGGTAGCAATGTTGAAAGCTTGACAAAAATGGGCAAGGAGTTATGATGAAATCTTCATCGCAGCTATAGCAACTTCGTCAAGCCTTTCTATTGATTCGTCGGTGGTTGTCATCAAGATTGTGACGAAACATTAATTTTGGTTAAAAAAAAATATTCATGGAAATGTAACATTGTGGAGACTGACGACTAATCATACATACAGACTGCATATTGGTTTGATGCTTCAAACGATACATTTCTTATATTGAAAAGTGCATTACCTTATTGAGCTTCTCTTTGTTTCGAGAATAGTTTAATATTCTCTACTTAACAAGGCCAACCATGTGACAGTGGAAGCTCATTTGGCCCCTCCCCCCCCTCACATCACTCTCAATTCCTCATACCCAATCATAAAATTAATCATTCATTCATCCTTTAATAACATATAACATTCATTCATCCATTAATAGCATATAGCATTCATTCATTAACATATAACATTCATTAATTAACATATTCACATTCATTCATTAACATATAATATTCATTCTTTCAGTTTTTACATATTATCAAAAATATGGTTGTCATAATATGATTACAATCACTTTTTTTTTTGTTTATTTTTTAAAGCTACATAAAGCTAAAGTGGAGTATCATTTTCTAAATCAATATTTGTCCCCCCTTTAGTTGTTCTGCCCTCTGCTTGTGATCTTAATGTACGCGTAGTCATTTGCTCATGATGTGGACGCCGCTTCAAGGGGGGATATGCTACAATAAGAAAAAAATGTTAAACTGATATGTTTTATTATTATTGTTACAAGTATTTCATTAATTAAAAGAACATTAGAGTGGTTCTCTTTACCTGATGGGTCCACATCATGTTCCTAAACTTTTGTTATAGACTCATGCTCAACATGTTGAACACCCTCTAAATCCTGATCTGCAGTTGAAACATGAAAGGTTACATTAATTAATACACCAATTGGAATTAAATATGTTTAAGAAAACATGAGGGTGGTCCTCTTTACCTAATGGGGCCACATCATGTTCCTGATCTTCTCTAGCCTGATCATGCTCTACATGCTCTAAAGTTGAAACACGAAAGGTTACATTAATTAATAGACCAATTGCAATTAAATATGTTTAAAAAAAAATTAGAGTGGTCCTCTTTACCTGATGGGGCCACATCATATTCCTAATCTTCTCTAGCTTGATCATGCTTAACATGTTGATCACACTCTACATGCTCTAAAGTACTGGGATGCACACCATGACCTTCATCAACACGTTCTGCTCCACCCTCACCAGGCTGTATTCTAATGTCATGTGCAGTATTATCATTGCTTGAATGTTTAAAACAAATAGGCATGTAATTACTTTATGGTGGGAATTAATATTGAATAGATTGCACAAGTATTAAATTTTAAATAAACTTTATTGAGTTTATTTACCTGCGTGTCAGATGCAATGGAAGATTGTGTTTGCCCAGTCAAGACTCTTAGGCGTTCAGCCATGGCTCCATAGCCTTGCTGGAAGGAAATCTTTAGGTCCTCTTCTGTGGGAACTCTGTTGAATTCAGAGCCCTACATTTTTGTAGATCATGAATTTTGCTTCAATGGTGTGATAAAACCAAAATTGTTTTCAATTAATTATTATAATTTTAGTTCACAATATTTCAATTATTGATACTTACAATTCGTGCAGCTAATTTCATATAACCATTAGAGCCAAGTTTGTGCTTCCCATGTTTTCATAGTCTTGCCTTTGTTGCCTTCGATGTGTTGAGTAGCCTATGAAAAGTTTGAAATATGTTAGATTATGTAAAAAGAAAGAGTAA
>VDFB02085296.1:199456-236490 GCA_007258455.2 Sequoia sempervirens
GGTATAAATTACTTGCCCAAACCTGTCATTCTCACTTGTCAGTATCATAGTAAGAGATCAGAGCTTGCCAAAGGGGGATTAGATGTCTTTGAAACCTCCGTCGATCATCGCCCATTGCCTTCGCTTGCCTACCGTTGGTGGATCCCACGTCTTGCTGCATCGAGTGTTTGAGGTACGTTTTCCGTTCATCCTCCTCAACAATGTTTTCATGATTTCTAGGGCTTAAAATGAACAAGAATGATTGAAAGGACATGTGAATGGTGAAATATGACGCAATGAACAAAACTCATGTCCTCAAAAATTGAGAAAACCAACATAGCACCCTCATGATTAATTCAGCTAAGGGTATCATGTGATTCTTGATAAATTATTTAAAAGGGATTTGATCTTTAGGATTTCAGCTAACATGAACACTTTCGTTATCAGTTACACTGACTGCACCTTTGCTTGCAGAATATATGGAATCAGGCGTGGGACCTTTAGGAGCGATCGTGGAAAAGGACAAAGGAAAAAGGTCAGGCAAGACTCCTCGAGGAAAAGAGTATAAGGACCAAATAAAATACCAATTCCAGGGTGAACCCCTGCACTCGAAGGTGACCAGCGATTGAATACACGCGCATCAAAGGATCGGGAGGACAACCTCGGCGGTGAAAAAGGTCCCAAGGGAGTAGCTACAGTAAAACAACAATCAGCAAAAGATGAAAATGCTACAGTGCCGTCACTAGAGGACAAAATAGGGAAAGGGACAAAATGTAATTTTAAATTGTAAAATATTGGGGGTTGGTGAAACCCTATTTTGTAATGAATCTTCGCCAATGAGTATTAATCTTGCCCATTCATTAGATCTTTTGGGCACTATAAATAGGGCTCTTCTCTCATTTGCAAAGAGAGTTGAGTTGTTGTAAATACATGCTGAAGAAATTTATAATGAAAATACATTGACTTGGTGCATTTTATGAGTTTTTTTACATGTTACATGATTCAACCTCCATTGTTAGATACTTGACTTAGATTTGTTGTGTTGTTTTAGTTAGTTGTATTCTTTCTTTAATAGATTTTAGGAATGTTGTTTTGTGGTTATGAAAATTCCTGCTATGTAGATGCCTTCTTAGTCCATACTTTTTGTTGTTTGCTGATGGTAGATAGCTATATAAAGTTAGTCTGGACTTAAATCCAAAGCTACTCCACACTTTCATCTTTGTTCATGCATGCACATGGTGAATGAAAGATAAAATATTCGCAAACCTTAGAAGATAGAACAAGTTCCATGAGGCGTAGAGATTTGGTTAAGTGGAATATTGTTTTAAGAAGTTGTCCATTGCAAGAATCCATTATCACTGTTCACAGCTAGTTGCAGACCCAAAAACTTTCTCTCTCCCTCACCCTTTTTTCTCTTTTTTTTAATAGTGACCTATGCTAAGGTTCATTGCACATTGTAAAGCTAAATCCAATGATACAAATGGAGTTCAAGACTATTGTTTTAACCTACAGCAAATGCACAACAATTTCTCCATCTGAAGAACTCCATTCGTAGACCCCAACTTCCCATGCCTTGTAACTCATCTGTAAGACCGCCTTGTGATTCCAGCAAATCGCATCAAACAAGCCCGAGATATTCCAAACCTTTGTCCAGAAAGACCTAACATTAGAGACCTTGGGATAGTGTTACGCAATTTGATTGTGGAAGATTGTCTTTCAAGAGAGGTAGTGCACTTGCACACTACCTATCTTGAGAAGTGCATAAAAAACACATCAACAAGGTCCATTGGTAATTCACCATACATGTTAGTTTATGGAAAAGAGGCTAGATTACCTCTATCTACAGAGCTTCCAGCTCTAGACAATTCTTCATCAGTTAGAGATGCTTGAGGAACATGACCTAATGTCCATGAGATATGCAGAGCTCATGGAACTCGAAGAATCGAGATACAAATCAATGAAAGCTTTGGAGTATCATCAGCTCCAAACAAAGAGAACATTTGAAAAGAAAGCTACAACCAAATTTTTTAAAGAGGGTGATATTGTTCTCAAATGGGATGTTCTAAAAAGCAGACCCGGCCAGCACACCAAGTTTGACAACATGTGGGCCGGTTCCATTTATTAATGCAAACACTACAAAGAACACAATGCTTATCAATGGCAACAACAAAAGGTGAAGTAATTCCTATCGATCAATGGGATACACCTCAAACCTTGTTTTGAGAGCCTGATAAGTTCTTCCATTGTACATATTAGGTTAGGTTTATGTTTCTAATAAGTGCTTCTACACTTTAGTTTAATTGTTTTCCATTTCCTAAATTTGTTTGACTACCGGTAAATATTTTCTTTTTAGTTTTTCTTGCTTCATTAGTACTGGCAACCTATTACTTTCTATCACTCTTAGGAGGGTTGCATCCATGTGCGAATTGCTCTTGGTCTGTTATGAGGTTTTACTAAGTGACTCTGAGCCCAACAGACAAGTTTTGGCTACTAGTTTTCATGTTTAGTAGGCAAACATCTAGCAAAGGTTGCCATAAATGTTGCCTAATTTTCACCTATGGGCTCAATCAGGCAGGAAAAATTTTGTTTTAGATGTTCAAGAAGGCCAAATGGGACATTTGCATAAGGGGTTAGATCACACATCTGATGCTATTTCATAGGGAGGTCCATTGGAAAGCATGCCTCGATCCGTTCTGGCACAAAACCCATTAGAGAAGAAAGTCGGCAAGACCCTCCTATTGTCTTGTCAACTAGCAGTGTGTTCTATGTGGTTGAATAAACCAGTCACCAAGACTTTTGGGTCACCATGAGTCTTCATGTATCTCTTCGCTCGAAAAGGGGTCATACTGACAGTTGTTCACTGCGGAGCTTTCGCTATAGGGTTATGACTTCAGCGAAAGGTCTGGCAGAGGAGGTGGAGTCTGAACAAAAGGAGATGCCATTGAAAAGATGTCTCGGTGACCAATCAAGTCTCCCTGAAATGGTCTAAGCTTGCTGAAAGATTAAGACCTCGCTAGGAGGTCTCGCCGACTAAAGGAGGTCACACCGAAGAAGGATGTCGTCAGGTGATTCCTTCGGTGTAACCTGGTGACTTCGGAGTGAAGTCCTGCCGACGAGGGAGAGTCTTAAAGAAGCAAATGGGGCTCTCAGTCAAGGATTTGAGCTCGACATAGTGTCTTTTCGATAGGGCAAGGTCTCACCGAAATGGGGTGCCCTTGATATGATATCTTGGTGAACGAAGGTGGTCTCCCTGACTCTAAAGGCTCTCAACATAGGAGTTGAGTTTGTTGTGATATCTCATTAATAAAGAAGAGTCTTACCGACTGAAATGAGCCTTCACCAAAGCAAGGTGCCTTTGACATTAGGTCACACTGATTGCTTGTGGTCTCGCTGAAACAAAAGGGCTCAATGTAATGAATGTTGTCGGTGTAATATGGTGGCTTCGTTTGTAGGAACCTCCTGCGTCACGAGAAAGGTCTGTAGAGTATGGTGCCTTGCCAACAATGAGATGGGTTCGCAGTGACATCTTGCCTTCGTCAAAAGGTCTTTCCAACTCATGGTCTCAGAAAAAGAAAGTATATTCACCATGATGTCTTGGCAAAATCATGAACTCCTGCCGAAGGATGAAGGGTTTTAGGTAGTGTTTGCCCAGCCGGTAAGCGGTCTCACCGACACATGAGTGTCTTTCTCACAAAAGGTGCCTTCGGTATAAGATTTGAGTTCGGGGAGAAGTCTCACCGACCATTAGGCACATAAGGATGGGCACACGCTAAAACAAGGTGTGTTCACTATGAGGTCTTGTCGATAAAGAAAGGTCTCCCCGAAGTGAATGGAGCTTGGCAAAAGAAAGGGGCTCGCCATGTTGTCACGGGCGATGGTGATAGTCGGGGCTGACCATCTTTGACGTAGGGGATTTAACTTTTCAGCTCACTAGAAATCTGCTGATTACGTGTTGTGTCAATTGCCACTATAGAGCATGAAATCACATCGAGGAAACGGATAGTGTCTCGCAGGCAATGCAATTCTACAAAAGAACTTTTCGCGAGTAGAGTATGCAGATATTGCCCAACCAATCCGAGGCCTATAGGTGAATGGATGGCATTGACCAGTGCCAAGAAGATCAACAGGGTGAAGGCGGTGTGGATCGGCTCTGAGATATGAAGCATTCAAAGCAGCTCGACAAGGGATTCAAAGGTGGACACGAGGACCAGGAGTGAATGCGGTAGCTGCAAAAGATCTGAAGGCTTCTCTTGAGAATGACTCTTCACCGACATGGACAACAAGGATGCATTTGAATGCAACATTAATTTCATGCAAAAAATCTAAGGGGGTTTCTAAAGTTAGATATTTTGTAAGCCCTAAGGCGGTTTTATCTTTTATATAGGGCATTTTTTGCCTCTTTAAAAAAGTTAGTTTGAATGATGCATTCAAAAGAGTTAGTGATTTTTAGCAATCCTCTCTCAGATAATGTATGCTTTGTAACTCACTTCGATTTTGGAATATAAAGTATAGAGTTTACCTTGGCCACTGTTGATGTTTCATATTTTTGTCATTGTTCTTGCAAAGTGTTGTGCATTTCAAGTTAATGATCAAGTTATCTTGTGAATTTATTTCATTCATTTATAACTTTATCTGGTGTTTCATGCCTTCCTTTGTAAAAAGCATCATTATATGAATCACAAACTATGTTTACATAATCACACATAGATTCTAATATGTGAAAATATTTTCCTTTTTGAAAAAGTGTGTGAATCAAACTTGTTTGTGATATATTAATGCAAAGCTTATATAATTTGATGTGTAACCTTATGGTCATTTACCATTTTCAAGTGTAGTCTAAGTATTCCATTGATCTCATCAGTTCGGTGTATCACCATAGTTTAGTTTTATTTTTATGCACTCTTTCTCCCTTTCCCTTTATAGAATTAGTAGTTTAGGTGACACCAAAGGAAGCCGGCCTTCTCCAGAGGTAGACCTCTGCTTACAAGAAACCCACATCTTTAGAGGTCTTCCCATGTTACACGAGGTGTTGAACATCAAGGTTCCAGGGTGCGACTTTAGGGATAATAGTTTTAAAATAAAAAATAAAACTTAAAAAAATGAAATGAGAATTAAATAAGTAACAAGAGATATTAACAAAAGAATGACACAAGATAGATATATCTTGAAAAAACTTTAAGGATTAAAAAAATAACCTTAAATATAGATCTTACAAAATTAACTTTAAAATAACTTTAGAATATAATGAGAAGATTCCACAAATAATGTATCATTAGTGTCAACACTTTTTCAACATCCTAATAGCTAATATCACACTATAAACCTATAATACTTGCATAGAATCTAATGAAATACCACACCTCTATCCCAAATATTGTATTTATAAGAGATGAGTTATCTACAAAACTATTTATGATTTCAACAAAAATATAGGCCTCCAAAGGGAGTGTCCAAATCATGGTCAAGAAGACCTTTCAAACCAAGCACCATTTTTCATATATGCAAGAGTAACTCTTATTGTTTGACTAGTCAACTAGTCAAATTGGGCAATCCATTGGGAAAGTGTAACTCTTCTTCTTTAAAGATGTTCTTATAAACAAACCTAAAATAGAAGTGCAAGATGGTATTCATAGTCCACAATGCAATCCACATATCAATGTTATTTTACACCTAGCATGATAAAAATGTCAATTGTTATGGTGTGTCATTTAAGGAATCTTGAGATTCATCCCAAGTATGGTACCTCATTCCATAAGAGGCATGCTATTGCTTGTACAAAAATCCCTAATTTCTCTATTAAAATCAAGTATCTCCTTCTAAACATCTTGATGAACTGAAGGTGGTTTGTGTTGGCTCCTTTTATATATTATCATGTTTGTTCTTGTGATCGGGGGATTAGTATGGGCTGATTACGCTTGATCCATGAAGAATCAAAGCATAATGAAGCCACTAATACCCAATCTAAACAAGATCAATCGAATTGAAGTTAAACTAGACATCCATTAAAACAAAGCATTCTAAATTACGAAAGCTTTAAAATATCTACTCTAACCCATTTGAAACTTATCTCGTTGTGAGATTGGTGTCATGTTGATGTGAAACGATAACCCTTTCCCAATCCCGTGGATAAATGAGCTTTGTCCCAATCAGTTCTATTGAAGAAAATTGATGGAACGATTGTGAGATGTGAATAAACATAATTTTAATCTAAATGAGCATGATGCAAACTAGTTTAATATGATTTTAAGGTAAAAATGATCTAGATATGCAAAAGCTAAGCTAATCTAAATGGATTCTAATCTAAAAAGATGAAACCCTAATTAATAAACAAGATAGATGTATGCATCTAAGTCACCATCGAAGCTAAAGCTATTAAATGCAATTAAAATGAGTTAAAAGATGCTAAATATGAGTGTGAGTGTGAGTGATTTCAATAGAATGAGTTTGATTTTGAAAGATGGATCCATTTGTCTCCAAATAGTGTTCTATTCATAGGAAAGCAAAATGAGAAATGGAGGTTTGAGATCAAAAAAGCTAATCAACGGTTAAGGATGGAAGAAATTGGAGGCATGGATCATGGATTCTCATGAACGGGTGAGAATTAAGATGAGATTTAATCAAGGGTTCACATTCCCTCAAACAAACACACTTTTGACCTACATAAGAGGTCAAAAGTTAACTTGCACAAGAAGTTTAGAGTTAACTTGCATATGAAGCTAAGTTTATTGAGAAAAAAAGAATATTCCCTTTTTCAAATGAGTGAGTAGAAAAGAATATTCTTTGGAATATTCATGGGTGGAGGAAAAGGACAATTTAGTTAATTAAAACCAAATTAAATTGTGCAAAGGAGTATTCCATGGGAATATCCCCTTTTTGGAGGAATGTGCAAAGGAGGAATATTCCCTTGCAAGTGAAGGAGATTAGATTTAATTGATAATTAAGCAATAGTAATTAATGCAATTAGGGGAATTAGATTAATTAGATGATATTTATTAAAGAAAATGATTTAATGAATGGGGGAAAGGTGAAATGAAATTTAATTAAATAACTTAAGGTTACTTAATTAAATAAGAGGAATTAGAGATTTAAATTAAATAGATTGATTTATTTAATTTAACAGGATGAAGTGTTAGCATAAAAGGGGGTGAATTAACTTGATTAAATCGATTAGGGTAATAGATACAAATGATGCAATTAATTAAATAGGTAGGCTAATTTAATTATTTAAGCAAAAAGAGGATGGGTTTGAAGAGCAAATGATGTTAGTATACTTGATTCGAGTGTATGATATCATTCGGGACATTTTTTAGTGTCTACAGTTCTAAGTTTTGTCAAGTTAGATGGATCGTGTTCTCTATTCAAGTGTTACACATATTGTATTCTCAACTTTTGTATTCATGTAGGTTTATTTATTAGGTGCTTCTTAGTTTTTTATGATTTTATATTTTTCCTTCTCTATTCATCTAGCTTGTATTATTTGTTTTGAGTCTACCTCATGTTTTCTCCCTTGATGTCTATGTTATGTTTTAAATCATAGTTTTAAGTCTTATTCTCTACATTTACAACTTAGACATGGTATAATTTGAATCTATGTGGAAGTCATGTAGGTCTTTATATTCATATATAAACTCTAGCCTAACTACTTATATAATTTGCATTATTATATTTATATACTTCAGCATTCAAATATGGACCTAAGAATAATCTTGAACTCTAATTATCTTGTCTTCTCACATTTGTGATAAGCCTTGTGTCATGTATGGGATCTAACTTGAAGGTGTTTGTGTATTCAAGTTGATTGAGAGGTCCATGTCTAGTGTTATTGATGTATTTAATGTCTAGAGTGCTTATGATTTCTCATGGGGCCTTGAATGTCTACAATGTGCCTTTTATTATTAAATCATGCTAGAGTATCTATGTGTCATAGACCTAAAGTCATTATAAATGCTAATTTTCTCACATTTGTATGTCAATTTAAATGGTACATTCCATACTCAAAAGGTTGAGTAAACTCAATTTAATTTCATCCCACATCTACAAGTCTACTTATCCTAAGTGATCCCTAGACTTGAGTTTTAATATATTGATTATATCAAGGAGCTTACATCTATTCTCAAGAAAACTAGATACATGAATAAATTTAATTTTATTTTATGTTTTGCATTGAGTCTAATTACATTTCATGTCCATGATTTCTCTATAGGGATGGATTATTTATATATATTGAATTACAGGAGCTCTACAATTCATAGTTTGTCACATTTCAAGTCTCAAGTATCATCACAAATCCTAAATCTTTATATAACCTAATCTATTCATCTTCTCACATTGATTAACTTTTGAAATTATTTTAAATTTAAACCTAAGCATGTGACTAACTTTGAGTGATTTAGTTTCTTATGTTTGAGGATTTATAAGACTTGTAATTTATGAGACAATAAAAATATCTCATAATGTATTTAAAAAATTCAAGTTTAGGCTAGAAGAAATTTATAATATGGACAAAAACTATAAGACTAATTAACTTTGAAGCTATTAAAATTATATTGTAAGATGTATTTTTTGTTTATTTCTATTTTATGATTTTATGAATAGATAATTGTATGGACTCTATTTACTATGTATGTTCTTATCTTTATTATGATCAATGCAATGCTTAGACATAGTTGCTTAGTGTCAAGCTATGAAGAAGGAATGGTTTTTGTAGATCTTGGCCTTGGAATGGGAACAACTCCTAAAGAAACATAACTAGCTTTGGAGGTAGCACAAACTAAGCTAGGTGGTTCCAAAACATACAAAGGATAGTATCACTTGATCTTGGACTCATGGTGATTAAAACTAGATCCTAAAATAAATTTCCCATATTTTGAATCACGTGTAGCTACCAAATAAGACTTCCATCCATTGAGCCAATAACACACTATTTCACAAGTTTTCCTTCACTACTATTTAGGGGATTCATCTCTTCAAGTTTGAAAATAATTGGAGTACTCCAAGTTGTCTAGATTCATGATTGATAAAGAGTCTTCACCCATGAACTTGAAGCTCATCTATAGTAGACAAATAAATGGATTGACCATTGGATCTAGTAGATGAATAAAGAAAGATATTTAAAAGGAAAGGAAGAAATTAGAATAGATAGAAAAATAGTAATATAGCTCTCAACTTAGAAGTAAGATACTTTGTAGCTTCCAATTGTGATAATGAGAAATTCAATGTAATTCCCTCTTCTATTAATAAAGAAATATAGTGGAGTTGACAATTATTCTTATATAATGGGTCAATCTGGAAGGAAAGTTAGGCCCACTCACCTGAAGGAAATGTCATGTTCTAGCTATGCAAATGAGAATTAATGGAAAGAGGTTTTTCATGTAAATAGATCAATCTATTCCACCAAATATATAAAGTGGAGAAGCTCATCCCATGACTAAGGCCTTGTCCTTTCCATTCAAGAAGAGGAGAAATTTTTTACCACACTCTTCATATGCTTAGAAATTGTCTAGAAGCTTGAGATTTAAAGTATTTTTCCATAAGGATTTTATCTTTCCACCCAACCTCTTTCCAAGAGTTATAGGCTTTAGCTATAGCTATTATGTGTCTAATGAGAGACTTACATGGGGATTCTTCATGAAAAGATATAGTAATCCATTTCGCTATGAGGAAAATCCCTTGAGTAAGGGGATCAATCACTCCTAAACCCTCATTATTTTTTGGTTGAATACAATAGGGCCATGAAGCGACTAGATGACCATTTTTATTATTCTATTTTCCCTAAAGAAACCCTCTAATTAATTGAGTTAGTTAATTATAGCTTCTTTTTTAAGGAATCCAACATTATGAAATGTAAAAATGACTAGCTATGAGGATTTTGTTTGCATTGTATGTGTCCAACCACAAAGAGAAATTTATTTGACCATAGTTTGAGCTTTCTTTTTAATTTGTAAATGAACCGTTTCCACATTTCAAATAATGAAACTCCTATCTCAAAGGGGATTCCAAGGTATCTTGAAATAACACCATGGTTATTGAATTTCCATTGTGAGGGTATCCAAGGAGGAGGCTGATCAAATGAATTCATCCAATATTCAATTTTGTTAAGAGATAATTGGGAGCCAATAGTTGAACAAAACAGGTCCAAGACTTCAAGGGTGTTGTTAATCTCTTCTTGAGAATTTTGAATGAATAATAGGCTATCCACCATGTCCCAGAGTAGTACCAAGTTATCAAGTATGAATATTCCCCCTATAAAACTAGTTTTCTTGGGTCTTAGAATTTCTTGCACTATATGTTTAATTATGTTAGAAATAGCTTTGATTATAATATTATAGGATGTATTAAGAAGATTAATCGATCTCCTCTCTCAAATGATGTTCTCATTTTTTACTTCAAGTATTAATTTAATCAACCCTTGATTTATAGAGGAACCCAAGGATCCTTGTGATAAGGCTTCTATGTAGGCCTCATAGAAGTCATTTATAATGAATGGCCACTTTGTTTTGTAAAATTATGCAAGTAAGCCATCAATACCGAGACTTTTTGAGTTATCCATATCCTTCAAGGCAGCATCAAACTCTTCAAGGGTGAACAAGCAGTCTAGGTAGGTTTGTTGTTCAAGATAAATATTATTAGGAAGGAAATTTACCAACCATATCCTCAATAACATTTTGAATTTGATCACCTTTGGTGGGATCCATAAACAACTGTTGATAGTGCTGAAAAAAGAGATTTGATATCATCCAGATTGTCATGTTTGTGCCCCTCTCAATCATATATAGCCACTATTCTTTCTTGAGAATGTTTGTGTTTGAGATATGTGAAAAATAACTATTTTTCTTTGTCTCCTTCTTTCATTCCATGAAACCTATCCCTTAGTTGAGCTCCTTGACCTCTATAAAATTCAAATCTTCTAAGTTTCATTTCAGCAGCAGCCACGGAAGAGAGATGTTAGTTGGTGTTGAATTTAAAAGAATTTTGTTTTTTTCCAATTGATATTTTAATGTTTTTTCCATTCTAGATATTTTTATAGCCATTATTTTCCCAAAGATTTTAGGAAGGTGGTACAATGTATAATAGCTTCATTCCACCATTATAACCAACCAATTTTATGTTAAGGTCTAGGGACTTCATTCCAAATGGAGATAGAAGGGCGCAGCAAGTGCAGCCCAAATGCCGCAGCGGCATGCCGATTGGAAGCGTAGCACATCCAGAGTGTTTTGTGCCGGAAGCCAAAGTATGTTCAAAAGAGCTTTTGTTCTTTGCATCCATTCAACACGTAACAAAAGTTGCTAACGATTAATTTATATTCTCTTGGATCGTATTTACATCGCTAAGATTATGCAGAGGATTGCAATGCTCAAATCCAACGCTCCTTCAATGCAATGGAACACCCTCAGTTGGTTCATTGTGATTTGTTGTTTTCATGAGGGGACTTACACAATTGTTCAAAGGTTTGCAACTAACAATAGGTTAATGATGAAAGGGGATTTTTGTGCAATATAGATGATTTAGCAATGAGGTACGTGTTCCTATACTAACCAGAAATGTACTGAATTGAAATGAGTGCAGGGTTTAGAAGATCTAAGTTCTAGTCTAAGTGCAAGATGTGCGGGCTTGACTTCAACTGGACTTTGCCTTGCCTCACATAGGACAACTTCAACAAATTCAGTGCAATCTTCAAGGGAGCAGTGAAAGGTATTCAAATTACAACTCAACATGCAAATACCATTAAGACGACGCATACAAACACGTGAATTGAAATCGAAGTTAAGTTTAAAAAGTATTCCAGTTGACCACACAAGGCAAACTTATCGTCAGCAAGCTGCAAGTGGTATGGATTAAACAAAGCTACCTTGATCAAACACCACAATCCACAACTAACATCTACTTGCATGAAATGAAATTTATTCTACTTTATGCTACTAAGTGCTTTGGAAGGATGAAAAATCCTTGCTAGCTACTCACAACAAAAGATACGAACATCATCAATGAAAGTCCTTTTTATTGAGAGTGTTCACAACAACTTTTTTACAAAGCATTTAATGGGAAAGCTTTCCTTCCTCTTCAAGCTATGCTAACAAACTAACACTAAGCTATCACAACTATACTATCAATCTCTCTGCTCTATTCTCTAGTCTGATGTCTAATCTAATTAGATACAAATGAGGGGGTATGCCCCTTTTATAGTTGGCCCAATCCAATGGATGACTTAGATTACAATCAAATGGAGGGCTCAGATCAAGCCACATCAACCCTAACCCTAAAAATTGTCAGAATTAGGAGTGGTGCAATAAATGAGTCAAAATATTCCCATTCACTCCCAAAATAGCAAAAGCAATCAATGCCCACTATCAATCATCTAGAAGGTCATCATCCAGAAAGGTGTTTCCGTTCTCCTTCTCCTTGGCTGCAAAATCAATTAACCTAGTCAGCACAACTTCAACCTCCTAAACTGAGATAGGTGGAATATGATCAAGTTGAAACTCCAACACTGTAACTGCCTACCCATGTCGAGTACAAGACTTTCTCCAAGCAACTAACCAGAGTGTTTTGAATAATGCTGGAGAAATTTGAGGTGTTCTCAAAGTCATTATGAACAAAAGTCTTCACCTTTGAAAAGAAAGGTGGCAGTCCACTCCTCAAACCATCAACAGTCACTTCCTCCGAAGTCAATCTCCTAGCAAAGATAGCCTCAAGCATGTTTAGGACTCCATCAAGAATGTTTGTCATGGCCTTTCTGACCCTGGTTGAATCTTCCTAAACTGCAACAAAGAATCCTCAACCTATGACAACTGAAGAGTACCAGCTGGTGAAATCATATCTATCACCCTCCTGTATCACACCTCCCTCAACCAAAATCTGCAAGGGAGTATGCATCAAAGCCTCTAGACGAAGGACAACCTTGGTCTGATAGATATGAGCATCACCCCAAGCCTGATCAACTGCATCCATTCATGCCATAATGTTGGAAGCCTGCTGATAAGCATGAGAAAGATCCTCCATAAAAAAAATTGTTTAAGCACAAACGCTAGTAACCCACTTATCTGCCTCCTGTGCCATCTTCCTCAAATCCTCCAAGCCGCTGACATACTCTCTAGGAAACTCGACTGGAAGCTCAATCAATTAGATTCTCTTGCCACAAGGGATGAACAAATATTGTACATGGAACCAATCAAATTCTTGTGCTCCTTCTTCAATTTCTTATATTTTCCTCTCACCGAGCAACCTATCCCTTGAGTTCCCAGTAGGAGCTATCACCCTCACCATTTGTGCTCGCAAGTGACCTTAACCCATGGTGGTGATCACATAAGTTTCTTCGAAAAATTCTCATTCAATCACCTCAACCCCTTGGCAAACTGGCGAAGGGTGTGAGATCCATCCTCATCTCGTTGAAATTCCGGTACCCTTTAGCCTTTCTTTGTCTGAGGCGACCGGGATCCCTACCAGTGAATCCCCATCTCCACCCGATAGATCAACTGCCTACCGGGCTCTCCCTCATCTTGTCTCTAGTATTACCTATTGCATGCCAGGGAAATAATAAAATGCCGCTCATTCCTTTGCTTCTTCTTTCATGAACCTCTTCTCTAACTTCATCCTGACGAGGCTCACCAACTTCTATGGGTTGAGTATCTCCTGAAACTTGGGCCTCTTGTCCAGTAACTGTGTCATCCTCTAATGTCACCTCAATCTCATGCAAGAATCATGTATCTATAGTAGTTTCTTCATCTTCTTCCTATTGGTTATCTCTGGTAGGTGCGCTGACACTCTGGCCAACAAACTCCCTTCGAGGCGGCTGATTTTCCTCCTATAATTCATGTTCCTTATTCAATATATTTCTATGATCAGCAAACAATGAAACTTCTTGTATACCTGGAGAATGTGTCTCCAATGGTGCAGGTGGTTCTACTTCAATTCTTGGAGGTTCCGGTTGGATTGGCTCCTTCCTTTGTGATTTTGGAGCTCGAGCAATTTGCTTCTTCTTTGCAGCAGTTGGTGTCCTATGATCTCCCATCAAGTTGTAAGTAAGAGGAATTAGAAATGATCTAAGTATATTTTCACATACCCTCAACCCATCCTTTGGTGAATGTTGTGGACTATATGCTAATAAATCGCAATTCCTATTCTAACCACCGGAAGTGGGTGTGGTGTATCCCTCACTATCTCATAATATGGATGAATAACATTCATATCCTCATCTACTTGGTCCGACATTGGAACAATCTCACACTCCCTAATCATGCTCAAAGCTAATCTTGAAAACATCCTTCTTCTTACCTCAGCCTCATATGGCGCACTAGCCCAAAAATCTTCAATATTTGCTTTATGTTTGAAATCCTCTGACAATATCCATCTGATATTCCTATGAGGATCATAATACTGTCTGCTGGTGTGGTAAGAAAGGAGGAAAAATTGAAGCTCATTTTCAACTTCCTTGGCTACCTGTAGTGAAGGACACACTTCATCTGAATTTCCCATGATGATCAAGAAGTCAAGTCCTTCTTTCTTCTGAATCTTATCATAGGCAATGAGTTGCCTAGATATTTCTAACATCAAAATCATGTTCGTAGGGTATATGGGAAATCTATATGGATATAAGAAAAATCCTTGCAACCTAATGTAAGTAAATTTTGAAAATTGGATAAACCAACACCCGTACCTTTCTATCAACTCTTGAGCTTCCTTTGATATCCTGTGATGAGTTCTTTGTTGAAGTGATCTTGTTATGTGCATGGTGAAGGCATCATTGACTCTCTTGTAGTGAGATGTGCTCGTCAAGTGCAACTGCGGACAAGCCTCATGAATCTTGAACTGCTGAGAGCCACACCCAATAGGCTCCTTGTATGATATTCCCCTGTACTTCATCATACGAGCCAACATGTAGATGATGCATGAGCCCATATAGAATGTTTTTGTTCTTCTTAAACTCTAGAGCTACTCGTGCAAATTATCATTGATCAACACTACCCAATTAATATGCTCCTTGCCTTCCAGCACAAGGTTGATATAGTAGAACATCCACGACTCAAAGATGAATGCTTGAGAACATCCGCCAACTCTGTTAAGCATCATGATCAAATCACAATACTCCTGTTTCAGATCATCTAATATTATTTGCTTCGAAAACTTTGTGCAAGTGGTCTTAGGCTTGTTCCTCCAGCAAGAGTTAATCATATCGGCACATCTTTCAAATGTTGAAGCATACATCCGCTTAGCACATTCTCTCATCTTGTAGATCATCTTCTCATGTGAAGGAATTCCAAATGCTTCACCAATAGCTATAGGTGTGAGGTTGGCGAACAACTTTCCATCTAGTGAAGTGATAGTCCTACGCTCTGGGTTGTAACAGTTAGCACACTCCATGATCAATTCCGGGCACTAAATGGCTGGTGGAAAACCAGTAGCTACATACAATCCACTCCTGACAATATTATGTGAAGTAATCGATGGATGATGGCCCCCTACTCCCATTATTCGACTTTTGAAAGCTTCCATGTTGAAAGATCCCAAGTTCATGTCAGCCAACTTGCTTAGCTTTGAAGAGAATTTTGACTCTAGCAGGAAAGACTTGCTCAAATTTTTGATAACAGCCTACTTGGACGCATTTTCCTTGCTAGATTCAGCATTGTTCTCCTTGCCAGTGGCTCTTACTTCAGCCATTCTATGAAAACGAAAGATAGTCATCGACATTTAACTTAGAAAAATAAAATCAGATTGGGGCTGCCAGCAAACTTTCAAAAATGAGAAGCTTCAGCACTGAATTTCATCTTCAAACCTCAACACTCCCTATCGCAACTTTGAAATTTCAACACTTAGAGATCTTATTTGCAGCAATACAACTTCAACACTTCAAAGAAAAATCAACCCAAGCTTGCTTCCACACTTCTTAGCGTTAAACTTATTCCTCTTCAAAGCTCAACTTCGAATTTCTCTCAACACCAAGATCTTTCTCACAGTGCAATCTTCACTCCAGAGCTCAAGTTGAACTTGCTAGCTGATGGAGAAAAATGAATAAACTCATAGCTCATATAACCAAGTCGAATTCTAGAATAAGCCAATTTTAGCCAGTTCATTAAATTTCCACTACTTCACTGCAAGAATTTGAATTTCCCTCCTCTGGTAGCTGCAATACTTGGCACCTAGCGTCCAAAATATTTTGACCTTTTATAATTTCAAGAAGATTCATCTCTACTTGGCGTACTTCACTAGCATTTTTAAATCATCTTTTGAATATATTAACTTCAAATGCATCCCTCCTTAAGAAATTCATCTCACCAGCTGAGGCTCTGACATTTGATATTATCCATCTCTGGCTCGAGAAGATTATTCTCATGAAGAATTTAATCAAACTCATCTAGGCAACTAATTTCAAATTCATTAGTCAAGGCATTTTATCTTCAACAACATCCTTTCATTCCTTGCCTTAGAAATTTTTTAAAATTTTCCTTAGGAAATTCATCGATCAAGTGCCCATCAAAAATCTTCATCCCAAAATTTTTGGGGAGGTGTAGAGAATTTTAAAATTATCTTATTTATTTTAATTTATCTTTTCCACGCAAATTCTATTCTCGCCTTCATTCTGGCCATGCATTTTCTTTGCTTGTCATCGAAAAATATTTTTCAATCCCATGAAGCTGGAGTATTCTAACTCATCCTTGCCAATTTTATCCATGCCCCAATGAATTTCATCACCTCACTCAAACTTGGGCGTATTTTCCTAAGGGAGGAATTTTGTGCCTTAGAAAAAATTTATTATCTCCATGAGCATGGGCGCATATAGGGGGTCTAGGAGGAATTTTGAACACTTTATGTAATTTTTTTTCTCCCACCATCTTTCGCCAGTCATGGCGCATTTCACTTGGGGTGGAGGAATTTCAACAATACTTAGCACATCACCTTCAGTACCCTTGGGCGCATTTAGCATATTAAGGAGGATTTAACTTCCAACGCCTTACTCACTTTTCTCTCACACCTCTAGAGATGGGCACTTATAGGACCCCAAGGAGGAATTTAAACACTTAGCATATTTTTCACAAAGCTAACACCTAGCAAGTTGGGCGCATATGGGACCCCAAGGAGGAATTTAACACTTTTGTCTTTTTCCTAGCTCTCTTGGGCGCATTTGGCATGGCATGGAGGAATAAAAACTTAGCACATGTCTTAGCTTCATCTTGGACTTGGGCACATTTCGTGTGCTAAGGGGGAACTTAACACTTAGCAACTTTTCCAACACCCTTATAGCTTAGCAAGTTGGGCGCATTTAGAGACCCCTGCAGGATTTTCACACTTAGAAACTTTTTTATCCACCTATCAAGTTGGACGCATTTGGCATGTCAAGCAGGAACTAATGCCTTAACATGTTTCCTTGATGCCTCTTGAGATGGGTACATTTGGGGGTAGGAGGAGGAAGTTTCCAAACACTTAGAATTTTTTTCATCACCACCTTGAGATGAGGGCACATTTAGGGGGTCAAGGAGGAATAAGCCAACACTTAGAAAATTTTCCTTCACACATGCTGGAGATGGGCACATTTTGGGGTAGGAGCAGGAATTTCAATGCCTTAGAATTTTTTTCATCACCACCTTGAGATGAGGGCGCATTTAGGGGGTCAAGGAGGAATAAGCCAACACTTAGAATATTTTCCTTCACACATGCTGGAGATGGGCGCATTTTGGGGTAGGAGTAGGAATTATCAACACTTGAAATTTTCCATCCTTTTGCTAGCTTCACCTTGGGTGCATTTGAAAGGGGGTGAAGGAAATTTCTCATACTTAGGCATTTCTCTGGCTTGCTCGCTCTTGATTTACTATATTTAGTAAGCCCTTTGATTTTCATACCCCTGAAGCTTGGATTGATATGAAATTTCAACCACAGGATCTTCATGACCAAGTTGATTTGTTCACACTATCATCTCGTGTTGACTTGCTATTTATAGCATGTTTCTAGAGGTGTTTTACTATTTATAGCAACTTCCTGATTTTGAGACTTCCACAACTCTGTTTAACTTGAAATCTAAATGACGTGATCCTCATGGGATGACTTGCCTGTTCACACTAGTGCCTGCTGCTGACTTACTATTTATAGCCTATTTTCAGGAATGGCTTACTATAAATAGTAAGTGCTCAAATTGCCTTCAAATTTTACTAATGGAATCCCTGAAAGATATTGATTGTAGTGGGATACTTCAATTTTTAGAGATTTTGGCGTTTGACCCCTCATTTTGGGTCTCGAAGCTAGAAACCCTAATCTGACTTGCATTTCGATCAAATGATCTTCGTTTGACCCCATTTCTATTGCACTTTGCTTTGTTCGTGATACTAAGGTGTTGGGAAGCTGCTAGAGTGATCCTATTAAAAATAGTAAGTCCCTGAAAAAGTGACCAACTCCACTTGCATGTCACATCATTGCATAGCTCTTGAAAAACCCATAAAGAATAACCTGACATGCACTGAAAAGTCTTGCATGCAAACCCTAAAAATAGCTTGTGAAGACTACTCCTGAAAAAGGTCTTGATCTTGGTTTGCATGTTACACCATTGTGAAGCTTTCAAAAAATCCACAAATAATATCCAGACATGCATAGAAAATTCCAACATGTAAACCCTAAAAATAGCCTTCAAAGGTTGAGTGTTGAAAGTCATCATCTCATCTTGCATGTTATATCATCGTGTAGGTCTCAGAAAACCTAGAAATATTCTCTAGACATGCATTGAAAAACTTTGCATGCAAACCCTAAAAATCAACTCATGAAGGTGATACTTGCTAAAAATAGAAAGTTGTATGTTTCATCTCAAAACTTACAAGCAAAAGCTTGGCGTGCTCTAGATGCAGTGTAACGATCAAAACTTCAAAAGTGCTGAGAAAAATGTCCCAAATTAGGTACTTACTAAAAATAGTAAGTTGTCATAATTCAATCAAATTTTGTTGGGCCTATTGACTGTAATGCCAAACTCAGATTTCAATTTATTCACTCCATTTGGCTTCAAACTGGTCGGAAGACCCAAAACCCTAATTCTTAGACTTAGCCAAAATTTCACGTTTAAGCTCAACGATTGGCACATCCGTGGGAAGGCAGACAATAGAAAGAGAGAGAGAGAGAGAACCAAAGCAAAAAGACGAGGAACGGAGCAAAAACAAGTATCAACTTTAATAAGAGTGTTATGCGAAGAAGGGGCAATGGAAAGGGAATCAACAAAGTAAAATCTATTAATCTAGCTAAGTTTCCTTAAAACCATCTCTTGAGTTGGACCAAGTGAACCAATGATGGAAATGAGAATCTATTTTTTCTACAATGGGATCTAAAACTCTCATAGTATTCCTTGTTAGGATCCAAGCATCAAATTATTTTTGGGAAAGTTTATGAGGGATGAACTAGCTTCTATCATAGTGATTTTCCACCATGTTGAAATTACCTCCCCAAACCCATTCAACCATGGGGAGCTCATCAACCATCCATTCCCAAAGTTTGATTCGAGAGGTGAAATCATTGGGATCATAGATGGAGCAAAAACAAATGGATCTTCTTTGGAGAAATAATAAGCACCACATGCAATTATTATTGGGATAAAATCTTGAAGAAATGATAAACTTGGCTAACCAAGGTGCAATTCCTAACACTGCACCTTCACTTCCAACACTATGAAGAGTGGTTTTAAACTAGCAATCCCTCCATAAGGATTGAAGAGCAAGTTGGAGGCAAGATTTTGTAATTTTGACTTCTTAGAAGAAAATTAAATGTGGCTTGTGAAGTTGCAAAGCTTTCCAGACATGAACTTTTATTGAGGGGGTAGATAAACTCCTAACATTCCATGACATGACATAAAACTTCATTGAATTTGAGGTATAGAGCCCATATCCTTCGAGTCTAGAAATTTGAATTGATTCTCCCTTAAACAGTCTTGTTGTGGAAGTGGAATTAATGCCCTAGAGAGGTCCTCACTAGGGGATCTAGACCATTGTTTGAGAGGTCTTAGAGAGGTAGATCTAGCTTTAGGAGCAATAGGTTGATTGTAATGTCCTCCTCAGTCCCAAGCTTTCTAAAAATACTAGCCTATTTTGTGAGTCCTCAGAGGGTCACCAATGGAATTTATAGGGTTTCCAAGATTCTTGAAGGTTTCTCATCAGATTTTTAGGAGGTTGTTGCAGGAGTTATCCATAGGGTTTTCTGGGGTTTTTAGATCCTTGGTGGGAAGTCACTACTATTTTTAGTAGTGTTCATTTTTAGTAAGTCACAATTGTATCTCAAAATGTGCTTATTTTGAGTTTGGACACACTTACTATTTTTAGAAATATGCTATTTTTAGTAATTGCTATTTATGACAGTGGTATTGGTAGCAGTCAGTGCAGGGTTACTATTTCTGGCAGTGGTGGTTGTTGCAATTGTTGGCATCTTGATATTTTTAGCAGTTGGACAGACTAACCCTTACCTTGCTATCTTAATATTAAGTTTCTTGATATTAGTTCATAGTGTTAAAAAATGGAAACACTACTTAATGGGGAAAGAAACTACAATCCACATAGATCACTAGCCACTTCAGTACTTGCATTCACAGTCTAAACAACAACAAAGTAGGCACTTTAGGTGGATGGGTTTTCTTCAACAATTTCATTTGGTAATTAAGTGTAAGAAAGGTGCCCATAAAATAGTAGTAGATATGTTGTCTAGGCATCCTATTATGAATGCTTTGATTATCCTTAAAGGTGGTTCCATGGTACATGAATTTTTTTAGGAACAATATGCTAACGATGAAGACTTTAAGGAAATCTATTCAACTCTAATTGCAGGCAAACATGTAGAAGAGAAATATTATTGTGTGCAAGATAAATTATTGTATCACTTAGGAAAGTTATGTATTCTGAAAGATAAACAAGTGCAGGTAATTAGAGAAGCACACACCTCATTGATTGTAGGACATTTTGGGGTAAGCAAGACAATCACTCAGCCACAGAAGTATTGTTACTGGCCTCATATGCAAGAAATTGTAAATAAGTATATTAGAGATTATTTCATGTGTGCAAAAAGTAAGCCTAGTAATAGGAAATTGGGGTTGTACACACCTCTACCTGTACCATCCCGTCCATGGGAAAGTGTGTCAATGGATTTTGTCAAGGGGTTACCTATGTCTAGGAAGGGACATGATTATCTCTATGTAGTAGTTTATTGGTTCAACAAAATGTGTATTCTAATTCCTTGTAAGAAATAGGTCACTGCTAAACTGGCAGCTTAGATGTAATTTCAATTTGTATGGGTCCATTTTGGGTTACCTACTTCTATTTTATCAGAACGAGATTCTTGATTCTTGGGGGAATTTTGGTCAGCTTTGTGGGGACTCATGGACACCAAACTGAAGAAGAGTACAACCTTCCATCCGCAGACCAACTAACAAACAAAGGTAGTAAATAGGATAGTTGTGCATTTACTTAGAGGTTACTATAGCAAACATCCCAAGTTGTGGGATGAGAGTCTTCATTATGTGCAGCATGCTTACAACTATGTGGCACACTCTTCTACAAAGAGGTCTCCTTTTGAGACTTGCTTTGGTTATGTGCCTAAAACATCGATGGAATTTGATTTTAGGAAGGACGATGTTGAAGATGGATGCCATGATTTAGAGAAGGCTTTAAAGTTCATCCAAAAATTCAAAGCAATTCATCAGGTAGTGGAAGCACGTCTGGAGAAGAGGCAAGCCAAATACAAGACTTGACATGATAAGAATCACATCAATCACCATTTCTAGGTTGGAGATAGAGTTTGGTTACATATCAGCAAGGAAAGAATGCAAGGCAAAGGAAGGAAGCTCAAGCTGATTCAGTATGGTCCCTTTGAAATCTTGGAAAAGATTGGAACCACCTCCTTCCACCTTAATCTTCCTCCATACGTGCACATTTATTCAATTTTCAATGTTGAGAATTTGAATTTTTAGAAGTCTCCAATGATACTAGATGAAGACACAGACATTCAAGTTCCATCAGTTGATGATCTTTCACTAGAGTACATGTCAGAGTTGCCAAAGGATGTCATCTTAGACAAAAAAGTTAGGACTTCACGAAGAGAAGTTGTTGAATACCTCAAAGTGGGACTGAAGGGGATGAATCCAAGCAAGGAAAAATGGATAGAGATTGGTAAAGTGAGGGAACTCTATCCTCACCTACTCTCCGAGTAATCAAGCTTTCGAAGGTCCAAAAGCTCTCCAGTGGGGAGGACTAATTCAGGGGGATACTTTTTCAATGAAAATTGAAGTGTCCCCAATGCTCCAAAATTCAATGTCATCAAAAAGAGCTCAAAATCCTAATTCCAACGCAACTCAAATGGGGTCGAAAGGAGCCCGTGTGCTATAGTTATGGCTAATCAAAATTTGGTCAAACTAGTACCTAGGCTATCAAAAAAGCAAAAAAATGGTCAACTCAAAATCAGTGAAAATTGGTGCCAAGTCGAAGAGCTCGTTGAGACCTTTCCAATGGCATTCATTTTGTCAAATTCAGAGTTCATACGCCCAAGATATAGAAAGTCAAAGTTGTAGTTGACTAGGGTGGACTAGTGGTACAACTAATGATGTTAGCATGATGAATCAATAATCCGTACAATACGGATGATGATGTGGACCAATCAGGAGTTGAAACATGGCAGGTGACGTGGCAGGTCATACGACTGTACAAATGACGTGGTAGGCACAGATGGCAACTGACATGGCATATAGTGGATGACTGGATAGGTGATGTGGCACTGACGAGGCGACTGATGAAGTAGTACTAGCGAATTAGAGGGTTCCATGTGTCACCCCCTTATACTTCCTCCGGTCGTGGGAATATCTCACCAAAATTATAGGTGAGGGATTAGATCCCCCCACCTCACGATACTACAAGCCAACCACCATGCCATTACACCCATGCAACCAAACCTATAATGCAAAACAAACGATTTTTTTTTGTTCACTGAGCAAGCATCCATTTAAAAAGGAATATTAGGCTTAACCTGAATTCCCCAATATAGTCTACCACCATTGTGCCACCATGTAGCTCGACAAGGATTTCGGGTTCAGTTTTATTTTATCACTATTAAAAGCCTGAAATATATTAAAAACAAATATTTAACCCCTTTAGTTAAAATAACATATTAAACCTTGAACTATAAAAACCAAAAACAATTAAAAGAAGCCCGAGAATACAAAATTGAAGGGGCTTAAAATAATTTCATTATTTTTATGGTTTTAAGGGGAAGATTTTATTGTTTTAGTTGTAAAATAAGGGGATATGTTTGTTTCCCAAAATCATTTGGTTTTAGGCCAAATTAGGCCAATTCTATGAATAAAAAAGGGAGGAATTAGGCCTTAGGGGGGCATTCAAAAATCAAGCAAGTAATGACGCTGGGAGAATTAGATTGAAGACTTGAAGCCATTCCTATATGTTGAAGGAACTTTATGTCGTCGAAGTGTTGGAAGGGAATGGATCCGTTTTGCAATTGTAACCTTATTCTTTGAGCATAATAGGATTGGTCACTCTATTAGAGAGGGACCCAGAGACATAGCCTTTTGGCGAGCTTTGTTATCAATTACGTTTTGTCTTCTATCTCTTTCTCTCTTTCATTTTGTTTATCACCTTATTATGCTATGTTGTTCAAGTATTTTTGTTATGTTAATTCCATTTGTAAAGCTTGAATCAATCGTTGTAATAGTTAAGCATTCATTAGAAATTGTCATAGATCCTACTTCACATCAAATGTGAAGAAGTGGAATTTAGAATGGGATAAAGAAATGGTAGAGTTGAGAATAGATTTAGAGAAGTGTAAGTAGTGGCTTGAGGAAAGAAGCCAAGAATATGGTTGGGGTTGGCCATTGAAAAAGAAGTTGAAGTGGCCTATGCAAACAATTGTCAAGAAAAGAAGAGGGTAGAATATGGTCACCTTGAAAGAAGAAGAAGCATTGTTGCATCGTGAAGTGAACATGGAAGTAGATTCTGAAGAAAAGAAAAAGAAGAAGAAAATGGAAGATGGAAAGAAAAATGTCGGTCAGGAGTATGCAAGAGAATCTATGAAGAAAAAAAAAGATGATGTAATTGAAGATGAAGAAACAAAAGTATTGACTGATGAGATACCAAAGGAAACGTAGATTGACATACCTTCAAGAATATCTTGGAAGAAGCTTGAGGAAATTACATGCAAGGTAAATGGTAAGAAAGTTGTTTCCAATGATTTTAGTAACTTGATGCTTTTGAATCTTTGAATAACATTGTTGATGAGAAGAGTTTAAAAGAAGAAGATAAAAAGAATATATATGAACAAGAGATGGAGTTTTGGAGGCTTTTAGATGAAAAAGAAATAAGGAGAAGATAGAAAAAGAAAAAGAAAAACAAATGAAAAATGGATTGAACACATGGCAATTATTTCAGAGCGATGTTGGAAGACACAAAAGAAAAGAACATAGAAATGATTTCTGGATGGTGACCTCATGTGTAGGAGCACATGCTTTCTTTTGTCTCCTGGGGAGTCTGACACAGGATCCTTTTGTGGTTTTGGTTTTCTTTATTCTTGGTGTTTGTTTGCTTGAGATTTTTGGCTTGTGTTGGTAATGTTTAGCAACTCGTACCCACATGGAGAAAAGACAAACATATTATATATGTTATGTTTTATAAACCTCTCATACCTGCGGCCAAAGAGAGATTTAAATATTTGAAAATTAAAACCTTGGAAACTCATGGTGGAAAGAGGTAGTTATGAATTTAGTTATCTACAAAAACTTATAGGGAAGAAGAGGATGGATCGCTACATTTGGGAGTCTTGGAAAATCTAGTGAGAGGAATGGTTAATGAAAGAAGCTCAAACCAACTGCTAGAGATTGATGGGTTGTGAGAAAACGTTTTGAGTACAACAAGAAAGAGGAAAACATTGGTGGAGGGTTGGTTGTGCAATCAAGATCATTTGTATTAAAGTCGCTACTTGTAGATAGTGTGATAAAAATTTGGGAGAGAAGTTGAGCCAAGAAGAAGGCATATAAAAAATGTTTTCTGTGGAAGTTATATTCCTGTGAAAAGTCTTGGAGAGCAGATCGATTAGGGAGGATTTAGCCAACAAAGAAAGAAATCAATTCCTAGGAGAATCGACTCATTATATTTAGTTTTATGATTGTTTAATGCAAATTTCAAACCTTGGTGTCTCTATTTGACTCGATAAAGCTTTTTTTCATGTTCAGTTGCTTATTAAATTAGTTTCCTATTACATGTGGTGAGGGAAGTGATTTGAATCTATTTCTTGAATGAGTAATAAATTTGGAAGGTTATTTCGCCCTTATATTTGCATTGGTCAAGCCGTTTGAACCAACATTTTGTAGGAATATTTCATTGAAATTGAGTAATTTTTGTAGATTTTCTATCACTGTTTATACTGCAGATTGTCTAAGTTTAAACAAGGTTTCCATCATTTTGGTATCAAATCCTAAAGGTTTGTGAAGAGGAAGATGGTTATGTTCATGGGATTGTGGACATGTATGTGTGTGTGAAATTTTTGACAGGTTAAAAAGAACCTGGGTACCAAGAGATTGGGCGAAGGAAAATGGGAGAAGCCCTAGGTGAGGTATCAAGATGCCAAGCATAAAAATCACAAGATGCAACTGTATGCCATCAAAGAAAGCCTCAAGCAGAATAGTGAAATGAAGAATAATGTGAAGAAGCATAATTTAGAATGGGATAAAGAAACAAAAGAGTTGAGAAGAGATTTAAAGATGTGCAAGCAGTGGCTTGAGGAATGAAGCAAAGAATATGGTTGGGGTTCCAACCATTGAAAAAGAAGTTGAAGTGGCCTGTGTAGATGATTTTCAAGGAAAGAAGAGGGAAAAATATGGCTGCCTTGAAAGAAGAAAAATTATTTCCACATCATGAAGTTGACATGGAAGTAGAGTCTGAAGAAAAGAAAAAGAAGAAAATGGAAGATGGAAAGCACAATGCTAGCCAAAAGTATGCAAGAGAATCTGTGAAGAAAAACAAAGATGATGTAAATGAAGATGAAGAAACAAAAGTATTGACTAATGAGATTCCAAAGGAAACACAAATTGACATACCTTTAGGAATAGCTTGGAAGAAGCTTGAGGAGAGAACATGCAAGGTAAATGGTAAGCAAGTTGTTTTTGATGATTTTAGTAATGATGCTTTTGAGTCTTTGAATAACATTGTTGACAAGAAGAGTTTAAAAGAAGAAGATGAAAAGGATATATATGAACGTGAGATGGAGTTTTGGAGGCTTGTAGATGAAAAAGACATAAGAAGGAGAAGATACAAAAAGAAAAAGGAAAACAAACAAAAACAGATTGAACACATGGCAACTATTCCAGAGCGATGTTGGAAGACGTGAAAGAAAAGAATAGAGAAATGATTTATGGATGGCAACCTCATATGTAGGAGCACATGCTTTCTTTTGTCTCCTGGGGAGTCTGACACATGATCCTTTTGTGGTTTTGGTTTTCTTTATTCGTGGTGTTTGTTTGCTTGAGATTTTTGGCTTGTGTTAGTAATGTTTAGCAACTCGTACCCACGTGGAGAAAAGACAGGCATATTATAGATGTTATATTTTATAAGCCTCTCATACCTATAGCCAAAGGTAGATCTAAATATTTGAAAATTAAAACCTTGTGGTGGAAAGAGCCAATTATGAATTTAGTTATCTACAATAGTTTTTGGGGAAGAAGAGGATGGATCGCCACATTTGGAAATCTTGGAAAATCTAGTGAGAGGGATGGTTATTGAAAGAAGCCTAAACCAACTGCCAGAGATTGATGGGTTGTCAGAAAACATTTTAAGTGTAGCAAGAAAGAGGAAAATATTGGTGGAGGGTTGGTCGTATGATCAAGATCATTTATATTAAAGGTGTTGCTTGTAGATAGTACGATCAATGTTTGGGAGAGAAGTTGAGCCAAGAAGAAGGCATATAGAAACCATTTTGTGTGGAAGTTGTTTGCCTATGAAAATTCTTGGAGAGCAGACCGATTGGGGAGGAGTAAACCAACAAAGAAAGAAATTGATTCCTGGGAGAATCGACTCATTGTATTCAGTTTTATGATTGTTCAATGCAAATTTTAAACCTTAGTGTCTCTATTTGACTCGATGGAGTTTGTTTTTCATGTTCAGTTGCTTATTAAATTAGTTTCCTGTTACATGTGGTGAGGGAAGTAATTTGAATCTATTGCTTGAATGAGTAATGAATTTGGAAGGTTCCAGTCACCCTTATATTTGCATTGGTCAAGTTGTTCGAACTAGCATTTTGTAGGAAGATTTCATTGAAATTGAGTAACTATTGCATATTTTCTATCTCTAATTATATTGTAGATTGTTTGAGTTTAAAAAAGGTTCCCATCGGTTATATAGTGAAGGGTGCACTTTATAGAGCCAAAATCAAAGTGTAAAATACACTCATAAGCATGCATTTAGAAAGAAATACTCATCCAAATTCAAGTCTAGGGTTCCCATTTTGAGTTTCATACCTCTGTGAGGATAAATTGAATCCATCACGTGTGCATCTCATAGTGGAGATCTATTGTATTTAATTTTATATTGACAAGGACATGTGTAAATGAGAAGTGTGGACCTCAACAAAGGAGTGAATTAAAAATGTAAACATTAAAAAATATGTGGACTTACTTGTCTAGGGAATGTCGAAATCAAGTTATTAGATGTGCATCTAAGGTATAAGTAAAACCTCAGCAAGAGATTATTCAAATCTGGTTACTAGGTATGCGTCTAAGCTATAGGTATGCACGTCATCAAAGGCATATTAAAAAAAACAAATTTTATTTTAACTAATATTCATAGGTGTGCACATGGTGATGAAGTGTGCACCTATACAAACAAAATTAAATGTGCAAGTTCAAAGGTTGTTTTTTAGTGTAAATTGGCTACTATGTTAAAGCTTAAAGCTTGAGTTTATTTGAACTCTATAACCCAAAATTTACACTTTTTTTTTCTTAACATTAGGAAAGTAGAAGTGTACACCTGTGGAAGGGGTTCAAATTGTGAACATAAATTTACAAGCTTTTTTATATGCCATGAGAGGGTTAGCCATGATTTGAAGAAAAAAACCACATGATAATCAATGTCATCCAAAACCACTTATCTAGAAGTATATTTTTAGCCTACACTATTTTTAGCTTTCATAATTATTTTAGCTCTGGTACTATTTTTAGTCAAGAGTCAGCTATTTTTAGATCATTTATCTTTGGATGTCTTGTCATGTAAAAGAGATGTGACTTCTTAGTGGTAGTTCGTAATAATGTTTATTATCAATCTAATTGATGATTGCATGGTTTTAATTATAGTTTTAGTGAGTAAGATTTATAATATTATTTACATTACATACAAGAAGTTAGTTCATATATAGTAGAAGTAGAAATTATTTTTTATTTATTTTCATGCATTAAATTTATAAATATTATAAATAAGTATCATTTACAACAATATTTCTAATGATAATTTTCCTGTCTTCTTTTTGTTAAAATTACTATCTATTGTCAATAGTGGCATGGTGTGATGGTTAAGTTGGCGTGTTGTTGTTATTGCCATCAAGGTTCAAACCCCATTGGAGTGTAATTGTTGAGTGTTTATGTTGAAGATAAAGTCCTTGTTTGTGACCTCACTAGTTCATAGATCTGGGTCAAAAGCATTTACCCCTCTAAATAAAAATAAAAAATTACTAATCCAACCTCACACAATCTAGACAAGATTCAAAGTCTCTCTTTTTTTAATTTTTTAATTAAAAAATTAATGTATTTTCCAAACATCCTTCTTTCCTTGATTATAATCACATGCATGGGGTACTATCAAGTCACTAAATAATTTCGCCCTCTTAGGATCCATCGGGACATTAAATTTATCCTTGGAATCCCCATGAGTCTATTATTATGTGTCTCTTCTATCCTTTGTCTTTTAACATGCCTATATTCTTCTTCTTCCCTACAAGAGAAAAATTAAATACAATTTGAACAAAACTTTTTCCTCTTAAGCTCACCAGCAAGCCTGAAATTTGATGGTCTATTTGACTGTTTTTCCAATTTTAGACTGTATATTACAACTTTAAAATTTATTAAACTGTATAGTTGACTTGCTATAATCTTATTAAACCATAAAAAAATATTATAGGCAAAATATAATATAGTATTTTAATTTATAGTATATATCATTTTATAATGTTTATTATAAAAAGACAAATTAATTTAGAATATTTTTCAATGTTTTTTAATATGGATTTAGAAACTTTTGACATTTTTACTAATAGTTATCATTGTTTTATATTAATATATATAATTTATAATATTTATTATAAAAATATATATTAATTCTAGAATATTTTCAAAAATAAAATATAATTATTTTTAACTTTGAATATTTTAAACAAGATTTATTTTTAATATAAATTTAGAAAAAGATGAACAAACTGAAAATCGGAAAAAGGGGGGACCATGGCGCGGCGACCGTCTCGCCAATGAAATAGGCAACCCGCCCTAGCTCGAGACCTTTTCTTTCTGCATCTGCGCGTTCTGGGGAGGGGTGTTTGGTGTTCTTGGGGGCGGACAACTAATCTCTGGTGTGTACTAGTGTTTGGGGAGGTTGACTGGCGTGTTTCCCTGCTGCCTGTGCGACTGGTGTTTTCGGGGTGTGGCTTCAAGCGCATGGGAGTTTGGATTCGGGCGAGCTGGTGGCTCTGTGGCTGGGTATTGAGCGATCCCGGGGTGGTAAGGGGGGTTCGGGGGTTGTAGAAGGTTCCTTCCGGTGTTGGTAATCTCCCTTTTGTCTGGTGCGAGTGTGGGAGGGCTAGAGTGGCCGGTATTGTGGAGTTCGGGAGGTGGAAGTGACAGGGGTTACGACCCTTTATTTCTCTCTGTGGGTTTATGTTCTGGAGTAGGGTTTGATGGCTTCTTCCAAGGGAGAGGTTTCTGGGGTTACCCCTGATTCGAGTGTTCACGCAACAATTTGTTCGATGTCCCCAAAGAATGGGATGTCAACATTTAATAACAATCTTTTTACTATAGATTCTGGGACGGATAGTGCAGGATTGTCCTCTGGTACACGGATCACAAAGGTTAATGGCTGTTTAGAGCGGTGCAAGGTGAGACCAAAATTTATTGTTCCGCCTGATCTGATTGCTGAAGATATTGATTACTACTCAAACCATTCCTTATATTGCAAATTTTTGGGGTTGAGGGTATCACTCCAGTTTTTGGAGACTTGGGCTCAGAGAACGTGGGAGCCGGTGGGAGAAATGGAGATAATGTTGTTGGCTAACAATTACTTCATGGTTACTTTTAACTGCATAGCCGATCGTAACAGGGTGTTTGAGGGAGGCCCTTATTTTTATAATAAGGTGGGGTTGTTTATCAAGCCGTGGCATGCAGGATTTAACCCTGCAGAGGAGCTTCCAAACCGCGTCCCCGTGTGGGTTCGTTTACCTCGCCTCCCAGTGGAATGCTGTCGGGAGGATGTGTTGCTCTTGCTGGCTTCGTTGCTTGGAAAACCAGTTGGAGCTTCGTCACAGACCCTGGGGAAAAAGGTAATGACTTTTGCAAGAATTTGTGTTGAAATTGACCTAAGTAGGCCTCTGCCGGATGCAATAGATATGTGTGCGGGTTCTTACTCTTGGGTGCAGCAATTGGACTACGAGACCCTTCCTTTCCGATGCAGGCTCTGTCGTGAATATGGCCATTTGCTAAGAAAGTGTCCAAGATACAAGTCGGTGGATCCCCAGCCTTCTCAGCCTTCTCGGGAGCCTCCCAGGGCGGATAAGGAGAAGGGTAGCGGTCCTATTGCGGAGGAAGCTAATGATGGTTTTGTTCCTGTCAAGGCTCGAAGTAAGAACAGGGGGCAAAAGAGACCTTTCAGAGAAAGGCAAGAAGAGAGCACTTTTAACAGGTTCGAGGTTTTGGATGACCTGTGTCACCAGGAAGTTAATCCAGGTTTGGTAAACTTGGAGCAGGGGATTGAGGGGTTTGCTCAAGAGGGACCTGCTCTCGGTTCTTCTATGGAACCACAACATGATTATGGTGTGCTCACGGATGCCGCTATGCCATCAGAAGGCCTAGAGGCTTCGGTGTCTTTGGCTGTTATTCCAGCAGTGGGGGAGGGTTCCTCTCCTCTTGGGCGAAGTGCAGATCTGGAGTCTACTAAGAAGTCTAAGCCTCCAAAACTGGGTATCTTGCAAAAAGATATTAAGAAGGGTGGAGCAGAGAAATTTGCTAAACCAGGTAGAAAGAAGGAAGTGGAAAAGATCAAATTGACAGGCGAGAACTTGGTTGAGTCAGGGTCAGTAAGGACTCTGGATGCTCACTTTTCGAGCCCCTTGAAATGATTGTTATTTCATGGAATGTAAGGGGCTTGAACAGCGGCCCTCGACAAAAAGCGGTTCATGATTTAGTTCGGAAGCATGGTCCTGATGTGTTCTTTCTTCAGGAGACTAAGCTATCTATGGAGAGTATGCTTGACTTGGCACCTAGGTTATGGAGGTGTGGCGAGTGTCAGTGTATTGGTGCTCATGGATCTTCTGGGGGTGTGGCCTGTTTTTGGAACCCTCAGAAAATTCGGCCTCTCTGGTGGGTGTCTTCTAAATCAACTCTGTCTATGATTGCTTCTAGCTTTGAGACAGGGGAGGTTATTCTCTTTTCTGATATTTATGCTCCTATTGATTTCCGGGGTAAGCAAGCTCTGTGGTCTCATATTAGGTTAGTCTGATCTATGGCTCCTTTCCACCCATGGATTATGGCTGGGGACTTCAATGCTATTTGCGAGGTGGCTGAGAAGCGGGGTGGTTCTGGGAGGCTGGAGCCCTCTACTTTGTTGCTTAGGGATAGCATCAATTCTTTAAATCTTGTTGATATCAAGCCTAGTAATGGATAGTTTACATGGACCAACCATCAAGTTGGGGATTATTATATTGTAGAAAGGCTAGATCACTTTCTGGTTTCTTGCTACTGGGTGGGGGGGATGTGGTCTTCACGCTCTGAGATCTTGGATTGGAAAGGTTCCGATCATTGGCCTATCAAGCTTGTCATTGATTCACCTTGTGCCCCGCGTACGCCTTCTTTTAGGTTCCAGCTCATGTGGTTGCGTGTCCCCTCTCTAAAGGATTATGTGGCTGAATGGTGGAGGAGTGGTAGACCTGTGTATGGGACAACAATGTATGTTTTTTACAAGCGTCTCCAACATGTGAAGTATCAGCTTAAGCGCTGGAACTATCAGTGCTTTGGGAATGTCTTCCATGAAAAGGCAGTGGCTCAGGGAGAATTGGATAGTATCACGAGGAGGTTAAGGGAGGTTGGAGTGACGCCTGAGCTTCTTCAGGCTGAAGCGCAAGCTGTGAGAACCTTGGAGGAATGGGAGTTGAGGGAAGAGATATATTGGAAACAAAAGGCTCGAATAGTTTGGTTGCAGGAAGGGGATAAAAATACGTCTTTTTTCTTCAATTCGGTGAAAGCACGGAGGCATGGGAATTCTATCTCTAGTCTTGTGAGTGATGGGGGAGAATATTTGTCTTCCTTCCCTGAAATTTCTAATGAGGTTCGACAATATTTTGCTTCTCTCTTTAGGGAGGACTCGCAAGGGGGGTCGCCTGAGGAGGATCAAGTTCTCTCTTGTATTCTGCATCTTGTGTCTAGGGAGCTGAACCAACAGCTCATGAGCGATATCACATTGGAAGAACTTGAAGGAATTATTTTTCAGATGCAGAAGGGGAAGGCGCCAGGGCCTGATGGCTTCCCAATCGAGTTTTTTCAAGAATTTTGGGACATTATCAATTTGGATCTCCTGGAGGTTGTGCAAGAATCTCAAAGGAACAAGCAGATGCTAAGGGCCTTAAATTCTACTTTCCTTGCGCTTATTCCCAAGTGTGAGGGGGCAGATAGGTTAAGCCAATTTCGACCCATTTCTCTCTGCAATGTCATTTATAAAATAATCTCTAAGATAATTGCCGACAGGTTGAAAAAGGGGCTTGAGGAGTTGATTTCCGAAGAACAGAGTGGCTTTGTTGCAGGTAGACAGATTCTGGACGGGATTGTTATTGCAACTGAAGTCATCCATTCAATGGCCAGCTCCAAGGAAAAGGCAATGTTTATCAAATTGGATATGGCGAAGGCTTATGACAGAGTTCGATGGTCCTTCTTATGGAAGGTTCTGGATGCTTTTGGGTTTGTGGCGGAGTGGATTCAATGGGTTAGGAGTTGTGTTACCTCTGTCTCCTTCTCTGTGCTTATTAATGGGAATCATTCTGAGCTATTTGGTGCTTCAAGGGGCCTTCGTTAGGGGGACCCTCTCTCTCCATACTTGTTTATCCTCCTTGCTGAAGGATTGGGGAGGTTGCTTAGAAGGAATGTGGAGGTGGGTAGTATCCAGGGTTGGCAGTGGGGAGGCAATCTACCTCCGCAGTCTCATCTACAATTTGTGGATGATACAGCTCTGATGGGTATGGCTACAATGCGAGAGGCTTCTAATTTGCGTAGGGCATTGGATGTCTACTTGGTTGCCTCAGGTCAACAAATAAATGAGGACAAGTCTTCTATTTTCTTCTTCAACACTTCGTACCCCATTCAGAGAAGGATTGCTCAAACTTTGAGATTTCAGATTGGGACACTTCCTCTGACCTATCTTGGCTTCCCTATTTCGGTGGGTAGATTGCCTCGGGCGTCATGGCAGAGCATTTTAGATAAGTTTAGGGCAAAGGTTAATCACTGGACACATCGGTGGCTATCCTTTGCTGGTCGGGTTCAGCTTATCAAGTCTGTGGTTCAGGCTTTGCCCATTTACAGATGCATGCTTCAGGTGGCCCCTTTGGGTTTTGTTAAGGATTTGGATTATGTGACACGACAATTCTTATGGGCGGGTAGCTTGGAGTCTTCCAAATGGAGTTTGGTCAGATGGGAGGTGGTGTGTAGCCCAAAGCAATATGGTGGCCTGGGTCTGCGGCAGATGGCTTTGGTTGGCATGGCTTTGGCTGTGAAACTGTACTGGAGGTGGTGTAAGGAGCAGGATAAGAGTTGGGCCAAGATTCTCTCTCAGAAGTATCTTCAGGGAATCCCTCAGTTGGAAATGCCTCGTTACCCCCTTCTGGGGAAGGGCTCTGTGATCTGGAGCACTCTTAAGAAAGGGGCTACTCTCATTAAGGATGGTTTATTTTGGATTTGTAAAAAGGGGACCGAGGTTCATTTTTGGTCTGACTCATGGGATGGATATCCCCCCATCATTTCTCAGTTTCCTCACTTGGTAAACCTTTGTCAGAGATTTTGCGAGATTGGGTGGACACGGGTGAATGACTTTAAGTCATTTTCCTCTCGTGGTCAGTTGGAGGTGGCAGGATGGAAGTCTCCAGATGAATGGCTTGAGGTTGGTTTGCCAGAAGAATGTAGTGAGTTGCATAGTATCCTTTCCAGGAGGCGTTGCAGCTCTCTCCAGTATGATGATGTGCTTGCCTGGTCTCCCAATCCTAATGGGGATTACACTGTTGCTTCTGGTTACCAGGAGCTATTATCCCATAGGGTGGAGGGGGATGAAATCCAGTGGTGGAAGAAGATCTGGAACAAGTCTTCCTGGCCAAAATGTAATTGTTTTGTATGGATGTTGGCTTGGAATAAGTGCTTGACCTGGGATAATATTCAGAAGCGTGGCTTTCAGGGTCCCTCGGCATGTGTTTTGTGTGGGGCTAACGAGGAGGACTCGACTCATCTGTTTTTTCGCTGCCCTTTCTCCCTCCAGATTTGGCACTTCTGGTGGGGGGTTTGGAGTAGTCCCTGTGTTCATGCTTCCTCGTTGATTGAGTTTTGGCAGAGGTTGGGTAGGCCTCCTTCTATGGCTTCCTTTTTACAGGTGGTGTGGTCGGTGGGCCCTATCTTCATATTGTGGCAGATTTGGTTGGAGAGGAATCAACGAATATTTCAGGGAGAAAAGAAGTTGGTGCAACAAATTTGGCAGAGAATTTTGGGCATGGTTCAGGAGACGGTGGTGGCTAAGTGTGAGTTAGAATTCCCCTTGGGGAAAAGGGATGCTGAAGTGGCAGAGAGATTGGAGATTCAGGGGCCGTCCTCGGCCTCGGCATGTGTTAAGCGTGGTAAGCATTCAAAGCAGAGAGTTCAAAGGTCTGGATTTTGGCAGCCTCCCCCAATTGGGGTTCTGAAAATCAATACTGATGGTTCCTCCAGAGGCAATCCGGGGCCGGCTGGTATTGGGGGGATTGGTAGGGACTATTCGGGTTCGATGGTTTTCCTTTTTTCAGTATATGAGGGTGTGCATACTGTCAACTACATGGAAGGGTTGGCAATTCTTTGTGCTTTTGAGAAAGCCTATGAGTTGGGATGGAGAAGGGTTGTTTGTGAATCTGATTCCCAGGTGTTGGTCAATTTACTTATTAAGCAGAAAGTGGAGGATGTCAGTTGGCAGCTGGCTGGGGTGGTGCAACAGATTTTGCGGGTTAGTTCTTTAATGGAGATGGTGACTTTCGTCCATATTCCAAGGGAGTGGAATAGGGCTACTGATTGCTTGGCGAAATGGGTGTCAGAGTACGCTGAGGGATGGAGAATTGAGGAGTGGGAAATGGTTTCTCCGGCACTTCGTCCTGATTTTGAGAGAATTCTTGCTGAGGACAGGGAGGGGAAAAGTGATGGCTGATGGTGTTGATTGTCTTTTCCTGCTTGGTGGTTTGGATTTTCTTGGGGACTTTGGTCTCTTGCCTTCTTTGTAATGATGTTCTTTGAGTTTCAATAAAAAATTTACCCCTTTGTTTTATAAAAATATATAAATTTAGAAAAAATTGTTAATTGTTAATTATAACAGTAAATTTAAAAAAATTATTATATTTATTACTAATAGTTATCATTATTTTCTAATTTTTCAAAATATTACATTTATAAAAGATTTTACATAAAAAAATCATAAATTAAACAATTTTTTGGACAATTTATATTTTTCTTAAAATGTCAAATGAAAGACATTTAAATGACCAGACCATCATAAAATTTTCATATGACAGATAGGAGTGACCATCAAATTCTAGACATGCTCACCAGCTAATCCATTCTATTTGCATCTACCTAATGTAACACCCACATGACCACCTCTTTGCTATTGAGAGAATGTGGAAATAATAGATGGCATCTTTTCAGTCAATGTGTGCACCCTTCAAATCCCCGCACTTGGCATACATATTCAATATTTTTGGTTTCCAATGATTTCAACTCTATTTGAATTATACTTGCATAAAAAATTGCCTTCTACAATTGCTTTCTTGTTAATACCTTGACGCTTCTAGTCTATGACAATTTTAAAGCCTCCTCAATTCAGCCTTGATCAAAGAGGACACTAAATCGCCCATTTGAGTTATTTTCAAGATGATTTTCATTGCCATGGATATTTTTCCCCTATTGCTCTTAAAGTCTACAATCATTGATTTTTGGTTCTAAAGGTTAAGATGTTTTGTGTACCATGGCCTTGGACTAGGAGTTTAATAATCTATAGAGCATTTATAGTTGGAAGTTTCAATCTTTGCACGCCATTAACACCCTTCATTACACTGCCAAAAGCATGTATAACTACATCATAGGCTTGTGCAGGTAGAGAGGATGTTGTTTGGGGTCAACAAAATTCTTTGGAAGCATGATCACTATAAAATGATAAACAAATGAATGTTAAATTTCTAATGGTGACTGATTTTTGCAACTCTAATATTGTACTGTATCAAAACCTTTATTGCTTTTGATAAAACCTAATCAAGTGTAACATTTTTCTCACATAAATCACAAGATGGAAAAGCTATGATAAATTGGTGCAAAAAACATACAAGGGTTGAGGAAAATGGGTTCAAATCCAACATTTTATTCAGCCAATACTAAACATGATGTAGATATTCAACCATTATAAGTTGGAAAATTTGTCATGATAGAGGAATTTGATGCACAATAATGCATCTCAATTAGACAATTATAATTTGTATACCTCTATAACTTTACTTCAGCATCTCCAAGATATTTCAAACCATACTTCACTAGTCCCTTCAAATATATGAGCAATTTTTTTGTTGTTGTCTGATCCTCCTACCTAGGCTCTACCATGAAC
>VDFB02085297.1:0-32334 GCA_007258455.2 Sequoia sempervirens
GTTTTCAAGCTTCCGGGAAAAAGTTAACACCAAACTCATTTTTTAGTTGATGAGTAAATTTTGTTGATTAGTGTAACCATAAATTTTTTTCTTTAGTATTCTCTAAATCATTTGAGAAGATGGTTCGATTCAAGTGCTAGCAATGTGGATTCTTTACCTTGAAAACCAATATAAATCTAATTCCTTGAAAATTATGATCAAAATATTGTAAAGCATTTGAGAAGATGGTTTGATTCAAGTGCCAACAATGTGGATGCTTTACCTTCCAACTTCCATGAAGGAATATTTTTTTAAATACATTATATGGTAAGTGAGTGGTGTTGCAAGATGGTGTGTCCCTTGGTCTTCCTTGTCCAACACAACGCTTGGGTTTGTGACATGGTCTAGCCACCTCCTGTGGATCTTAACTGACACTTGTATCAGGAATTGATAGGTTGGCCTTTTGGTACAATGACAAGGCCAACAATTGGTATCATAGCTGGTCATAGGTTCAAACCCATCGCTTGTGTTGGGCGGGGGGGGGGGGTTGTTGCAAGATGGTGTGTCCCTTGGTATTCCTTGTCCAGCACAACGCTTGGGTTTGTGACATGGTCTAACCGCCTCCTATGGATCTTAACTAACGCTTGTATTGGGTATTGATAGGTCAAACTTTTCGTGCAATGATGAGGCCAACAAGTGGGGGGCAGTGGGAGGCAACAGGAGTAGAGGGCAGCGGAAGGATATGAATATGCAAAAAACTCATTCCCTCATTCAGCCGCACCAATAGTGATACAAATTCAAAGTATTAAGAACCCTCACATGGGTGATTGATTGTAAGAGAATAAAGGTGGTAGGGAAGAATACTATGTGCAACCGTTGAGCACATCAACTAACATATTAAATGAAATATTTTGTGAAGTAGAAGTAAATATTGTAGAAAGGTGATCTTGCGGTCGATGGCAGAATTTTAGTTGAGGAAATGCCAAGAAATATGCCTTTGCAATAATAAATTTGATGCATAGAGAGGGTGTTCAGGAGGAAATTTTGTCATGTCATGACTAAAGAATTCAAGGAAGAATGTAGCAGAGCTAAAGGTTGTGTGGATACTACCAAATGCAAGAGTTTGGAATACAATGATAAAATCATAAAAGAAAGAGAAGACTCACAATTGAGGAAGGTAGGATAGAGAGTTTTCCGGACTAGGTGAGAAGCCTAATACTTGAAGGGGTTATTAAGATTCAAATGCAAATACATATTTTAAACTAAGAGAAGTAGGAATGATGTGTATGTGCATAGGAGAACCAAAGGATGTGGTGGTGTAGATGAGTAGAGGAAGATGAAGAGTTGGAAGACCAAAGAGGCAATGGAACATTTTGACATGTGTAATATAATTTTCATGAAATCTTGAATAAATAAAAGTTATTTGATTTGTTTTCAAATATGAGTTTCTTGGTGTGCAATTGTAATTGATTTTAAATCGACACAAGTAATTGTCGATTTAGCATTAAGCATTTATGGAGTCTTTGTAATCTATAATTTGTGGAGTTGAGTGATAAGTCAAAAGGTGAAGCTTTTTTCCTATCTTCATCAAATGGTATTAGAGCTAGTGGTCCTAAGCATGCGGGTAGAGCGTCAACTATGAGGCAGTTCACACTAGGACCTGTAGGTGGAGAGGGAAGTGACCAAAGGTTGTGGGTGCAGAAGCAGACAACCGAACATGAGGTAGCTTATGGTAGAACCTATGGCTAGAGAAAACATGATTGAAGAGTGGCTCAAAAGTATTGTTGCAGGTGTGAAGTCTTGAGCAATTGAGGGTTGGAAAGGAATTATTGTAGTGGGAGATTATAATAGATGAAGTGGAATATTCGTGAGAGTTGAGGTATGATTACAATGTGGGAGTTGCAAGGGCAAGTTGTAGTGAAGATAATCTAGAGGATGACATGGAGAGAAGAGGAAGTGTTTGGCAGAGGAGGTTGCATTATTTTGGGAGGAGGTTGGGTTGTCAGTGATGGAGTTCGCTGGAGATTGTTCACAGTCTCAAAGGGTGATTCTTTCACTTGACTCTACCTTTGTAAGCCCATGCTCACAAATTTCTTACTTAGTGTGTCTGATGTAGGAGCATCTGGTTCACAGGAATCAACATCACCAAAAAAATATTGTTTCGAGAAATTGGTAAGATTTCATGAAATCCTTTCTTACAGGTAGAATTTAGACTCCTTTCTAGATTTAATGGAAAATAATTTAAAGTCAATTTGTTAATATCTATGAAGAATTAAGTGTTATCCAACTTTAGTTGGTAACTTGGCGAAGATTTAAAATTTCATCATCCATGAAGTTGGAGACAAAATGGTCTGGCAAAAATTTTTGTGATGTCAAATTCACACCTTTGTAAATTTTCATATGTTTTCAAGCTTCTGAGAAAAAGTTATCACCAAACTCAGTTTTTAGTTGATCAATAATTATGTCGATTAGTGTAATTATATATTTTTTTCTTTAGCATTCTATGAATATGTGGATGATGAACTTATTTGAATGAGCCTGAAATGCCATGGTGGAAAACCAATATAAATTTAATTCCTTGTAAATTATGATCAAAATAATGTAAATCATTTGAGAAAATGGGTTGATTCAAGTATCAGCAATCTAGATGCTTTACCTTCCAACTTCCACAAAGGAACATTGTTTTAAATGCATTGTGTGGTAAGTGAGTGGGGAGTGGTGGGAGGCGATAGGGGTAGAGGGTGGTTGAAGGATATGAATGTGCAAAAAACTTATTCCCTAATTTAGTCATGCCAGTAGTGATACAAATTCAAAGTATTAAGAACCCTCACATTGGTGATTGATTGCAAGAGAATAAAGGTGATAGGGAGGAATACTATGTGCAACTGTTGAGCACATCGACTGGCATATTCAATGAAATATTTTGTGAAGTAGAAGAAAATATTAGAGGAAGGCGATCTTGTGGTTGATGGCAAACTTTTAGCTGAGGACATGCCAAGAAATATGCCTTTGTCATAATAAATTTTATGTATAGGGAGGGAACTCAAGATGAAATGTTTTCATACCTATTGAAAGGAGCAAGACAACTGAGAGGGGGGGTGAATCAATTGTCACCAAATTCAAACACAAAACTTCAAACACTTATCAACTTCACAACCACTTTATTTTGTTTAAGTACGAACATGAAATGCAAATAACAAAAAGCATAATCAACCCAAGAGAAACTAGTTTTTCATGGAAAGCCCAATAATGAAAAAACCATGGTGAGGATTAGCTCACAATATAAAGTAGTTCCAAAACCGAATACAAAAGGCTCACTGCCAAAGGGCTCACTAAATAGAATAGGACTCACTGTCCAAATACAAAATCTCACTACTTACAAAGAGGACTCACTGGATCCAAATGCAAAATCTCACTACTTACCAAAGGACTCACAGGTCAAATACAAAAACTCACTGCCCACAAAGAGGACTCACTGTCCAAGCAAAAAGGATTGAAAAATTGAAGTGGCTTTACAACCAAAATGAACTGGTATGAGTACACCTAATATGTTTTGATTCAGTCCCAGTGATGCTCAATAAACTAACTTGACACACTTCATCATCTTCACACTTCTTCACATTCGCAACTTCGTAATACACCACTCACAACAATCTTCAAACCTTTCCAACATATATATCAAATTCAATTGCAAGCATCAATTAGGTCGACCTAATTAGATGCAATCTTCATTCACAAAAAAACAACTGTCGACTACATCATGTCGACATGGACCAAAGATAGGTCACACATATATCCTCGTCATAAAATTAATCCATTACAACTTCAATAGTATATTAGGTCAGCCAAGGATAGACCTAATTATAGCAAAAAATGCAACATTAGAAAAATGTCGATACACCATACGAGGACTTGTGCACATGAGATTCTGAACATACATGCTTTTAGCATCCATAAACCATTTCCTAAAACTGCAAGTAGCAACAATCAACTGCGAAGGATTGCAGACCAATATATCGGAGGATGTAAACTAGTTCTTCATACTGGTTTAGAGTACCGGATCAACCTAACAACTCAAACAACATGGTGACATCAATGACAACAAAAAACTATATATCAAGATTGATCTTCTTCATTCTTCCAACAATCTCCTCCTTTGTCATTAATGGCAACATGTGCCAAAATTTACAAAATTTCCGATCACAACATTCTCTCCCCCTATTAGTAATCTTTCCCCTTTTACTATTTTCCACATGACTCTCTACCCCTTTGACATCAATGGAAAAGGGCGACCCAAAAGAAATATGTAAACATATGTACATGTCGATAATGTATATACAAAGGAATTACAACTCCCCATTTCGAACATTCAAGTGAAAATAATGCTTTTTACCTGAAAAAATTGCTTGTACCTTTCTCTTATGGTTGAAAGAATCCTCTTCCAGGAAAATACTGCCAAACTCATTCTTGTACTCATACTATCCAATAAAGACAACAATGTAAATGAGGATGTCTATTCTAAAGATAGACAATGTCGTTCATAATTTTTTGCATCAAAGAGTATACCAGAGAGATGATCCAACCAGATCTCAACAATCTCTTTCACCAACCAGAAAGTTTTAACCAAATCTTCCCTCTGTCTCTGATCAATTAACAACTCCACTTGCAAACCACCAACTCTTATTCTCTATTTTCCATTTTTTTCTTTGAAGAAGTCAAAACTCTTTCCAATACAATTTATCTCAAATTCAATGGCTTCAATTCTGCTTCTAAAATTGTCAACAGTTGCAGGCCACCAGAGACAATGCTTGTAGATGTTAGATATTTCCTTAATGTATTCTCTTGTCTCATTAATGTGTTTGGATAACATTTTTTTGGCTTTGGCACATCTCTCAATCATAGCTTCGAACTTATGTCCTTCAGGTCCTTCCAACAATATTCTTTCTTTAATAACTTCTATTAAATCATCCAATAATAAGTCAGACACTTCTGAAACTGTAATACCCTTTTTGAGAAAATAATCAATCAACACATCATCAATTTTAAGTCTCTTAATCGGAGAGCAGGCACACCACATTTCACCAATCTTCTTCATATCACCTTTATCTGACATCACCCGAATATCCTTTGGATCAAAGAATTCAAATCCAAATAGTGATTCTTCTTCATTCTTCTTTTCTTTCGAGACATCTTTTGTGATATTTTTTCTCCTCTTAGATTCTGGAGGGGCACCGCCAATAACAACTTCCAACTCTTTCTTTCCAAAGGAGGAACCCTCTTCAAACTGACTAGGCACTAACACACCGAAGTACAGATTCTTCTGTAGGGATGAGAAATAGATTTTACATGCACTTTCTTTATCCTCCATATATTCCAAATACATGTAAACTTGCTTTCCAATAGGGATGTCGGATTCCCACTTAACATTCTATTTTCCCAGTAACAAACTCAGAAAGTAAAATACGAAACATGTGAGCAAGGACCCAAACCAAAAAGGATAACCATCAACCAATGACATTATGAAATTCTCAATTATATTTTCCAACATAAGGCTACACAAATAAAACTGCTTGTTTTCCTTCACCATCATGTGTGCAAGATATACAACAATAGCCAAAGTAGAACCTTCACAATTTTTGAAGTAGATTTTATAAGAGATACCATACACAACATACCTCAAGTTACAAGATTGACAATGGTATTTATCAATAGGGCTTGGGGATCTTTTTTTATTCCAGTAAGTTCCTGCACATCTCTGTATATCATGGTTTTCTTCCCAAGGAGGTCACCAACACCGCACAAACCAATAATAGCTTTGATTGCTTCCTTCGTGATCAAATAGGGTTTGTCTAAAATAATGTTGTCGTCCTTGAATTGACTTAATAGGAACAAGATAGATTATTTATCTGCAAACCGGGGAAATTATTCCCATAAATCCATACCTAGGGTTTTTACATTCTATAATTCATTAGTCTTCAACCCTAGTTCCATTTCCTTCATTTTTCGATGATCAAATTCTTCTAATTCAACACCCTTCAACCTCAGTGGAATATCGCCACTTGATCCTCTGTCCATCATTGTGCTTATCTTCTTCAAACCCTTTCTTGCTCAATGAACCTTCTTCTTTTTCCCTTTTTGTAAACTAAGAGATGAAATTGAAAAACTTCCATCTTTTACTCCTAATTATTCATAATGAATTCTTCAAATTACCTCAGAATCGCTCCAAATCACTTTGAGATTGCTTCAAGATTTCTCCAAGTCATTTTTCAAAATCTTCAATTGCATAAGTGATCAAACATGACTTGTGAATATCACTTTATACACCATCGTGTTGCCCTAATTCGTATCAAATACGATCAAGTTCAAAAATATGATAAAAACCCTAGTTCTCTACACTGAGAAACCCTGATTTGCTCCGCAAATGAACATTCTTGCATATTTTCTTCCAGTTTCTTGTTAACAACCTCTATCTACTCATTTTCTACAACATATCATCATGCCAAAGGCTAACAAACCAAATATCCAGGGGGTTCAAACAATTTTTTGTTAATGCTCCCCCCTAAGACCATGCTAGGTCTAATTACCGAAGGAATTATCTACACTAGATGAGGGCACAAACACATTTGTTGTCTTTGGCTCTTCTTTCTTCTTCCATATCTTGTTCATTTCTTTCTTAACCTCTTTCTTATCAATTTTATTCACAGGTTCATTCTGCTTTACCAAATCAGACTGCTTTCCCTTTTTACTTCTGCAAACTCTTGAAATATGTCCCAGTTTGTTGCAATTATAGTAGACAACACCTTTTTGATTTGTTTGACCTCTATTTACCCTTGATCTACATTGATTTTCTTTTTGTCCAAACTTGTTGCATGTATAGAAATAGCCATTAAAATATTGATTCATTCCACCTCCATTAAACATATTCATCATCACCCGACTAATCATCCTCACCTAAGATTTGCATTCACTAGCTCTATGTCCAAATTTATTGCATGCAAAACATCTTCCATAGAAGGGACTAGCATACTAGTTTATTTTACTTTTGCACTCAGTTGCCCTATGACCAAATTTATTACATGAAAAGAAAACACCATTAAAAGATGGATACCTTTGAGCATTTGCATGTCTGATAGGCAATTTTCTAGCAAAGTTCCTTGGATTTCTTTTATGCTTCCTTTTATCTTGAGCCTTTTGATTGTCCTTTGAGCTTTCACCTGCTTCATTTCCCAAACCACCTTTGTCTTTACTTGGTTTTTGTCCTGCAATCAACTCATCAAGCTTGTCAAAGCTAGATTTGAAATTATTTTCACATAGTTTTGCTTTCTCCATATTTTCTTTTAGATTTTCCATTCTTGTTCAAGCTTAGTGCATCATCAGACTTCCTTTGCACCACATTATTTAGACATTCTTCAATTCTCTTATTTTCTTCCACTAGCACTTTCAATCCGATGATCTCTTGTTTCAATTGCTCACTCACTTCTCTATGTCTTTCTTTGAATTTCTTCAATTGCTCTTTCAATTTTCAGATACATTCATTTGCCTCATCAAGGTTTTATTTCAAATCTTTGTTTCCATTTTCAGCCTTGTCAAGATCTTCAATTGCAGCTCGAAGTTCGTCTTTATCACCCATTTTGTTCAAACTTCGGGATCTACCTCAAGCTTTTAGGATTCTCCGAAGGAACCAAGCTCTGATACCAATTGTTGAAAGGTGCAAGACAACTAAGAGAGGCCCAGGTGAATCATTTGTCACCAAATTCAAACAAAAAACTTCAAACACTTATCAACTTCACAACCACTTTATTCTATTATTTATTAAGTATGAACATGAAATGAAAATAACAAAAAGTAGAATCAACACAAGAGACACTAGATTTACATAGAAAACCCAACAAGGGAAATCCATGGTGAGGATTATATCACAATATAAAGTAGTTCCAAAACTAAATACAAAAGGCTCACTGCCCAAAATAAGACTCACTGTTTGGATACAAAAGCTCACTGCTTACAAAGAGGACTCATTGTCCAAGAAAAAAGGATTACAAAACTAAGTGGCTTCATAGCCAAAATGAACTAGTATGAGTACTTGACACACTTCATCATCTTCGCACTTCTTCGTATTTACAAATTCACAATACACCACTCACAACAATCTTCAAACCTTTCCAACATATATATCAGATTCAATCGCAAGCCTCAATTAGGTTGCCCTAATTAGATGCAATCTTCATTCACCAAAAAATAACTGTTAGCTTTAAGAATATACAAAATATTTCTGAAAGCAATCCAATCATATAGCATGCTACATCATGTCAACATGGACCAAAGATAGGTCACACATATATCTGCATCATAAAATTAATCCATTACAACTTCAACAGTATATTAGGTCAGTTAGGGATAGACCTAATAGAAAAAATGCAACATTAGAAAAATGTCGATACGCCATACAAGCACCTGTGCACGTGAGATTCTGAACATACATTATTTTAGCATCCATAAACCATTTCCCAAAACTGCAAGCAGCAACAATCAACCGTGGAGGATTGCGGACCAAAATACCAGAGGATGTAAACTAGTTCTTCATACCGGTTCAGAGTACCAGATCAATCTAAGAACTCAAACAACATGGTGACATCAATGACAACACAAAACTATATAGCAAGATGATCTTCTTCATTCTTCCAACAATACCAAGACTAAGGAATTCAAGGTAGCATGTAGTAGAGCTAAAGCTTGTGTGGATACTACCAAATGTAAGAGTTTGGAATACAATGATAAAAAAGAAAAAGATAAGACCCACGATTGAGGAAGGTAGGATAGAGAGTTTGATAGACTAGGTGAGAGGCCTGGTTCTTGAAGGGGTTATTAAGATTCAAATGCAAATACATATTTGAAATAGAGATTAGGCATAATGTGTATGTGCAAAGGAGAACCAAAGGATGTCATGGTGCAGACGAGTAGAGGAAGATGAAAAGTTAGAATCTACCAAAGAGGCAATGGAATTGTCTGACATGTGTAATGAAATTTTGGGTATGTGCGTGATCATCATGATGGGCCAAAAGTGGCGACATGATGGGTATGTGGCCAATGACTTTTTACCTAAAAATTGATGAAACGAAAAGGGTTTTAGAGATTTTCAGCTTCCACTAATATAAATTGTGTGCTTTACTTGAATTTAATAAATAATTATTATTCATTTTCTATTTGAATTATGACTAATATCCTCGGGATTGATAGGTTGATTGAAAAAATCTATATCTTTCAACGATCAATTTTGAATCCACAAATATGCACTGCTATCTTATGCTTCACATACTATAGGATTAAAAAAAAGAAAATTAAATTTCATGAAGTTTTGACCAAGTTAAGGTGGTCGACATAATGAAGTTTTATATTTTTTAAAAGTTGTAAGAAAAAATTCAGAATTAATTATTTACTTGGAAAAAAATTACAAAAAATATGCATCACATCGGGACATGAGTCATCTACTTATAACTAAAATCTTATAAAAAAATATTATCATTTTGGGTGATCCCACAATAGTGGTTTACAATTTTGGCCAACCGACACTAAAATTATTATTTTAACTAAATCTTCACATTCCCGCACCTATAGCTGCTAAACGATGAAGAATTTGAAGATTATGAAAAATCCAGAGTCTTGTCACATTTTGTCCTGTGATTCTAAAAATTATTTTTTCAAATTTTTGGAATCAGATTGCACTTCTTTATCCATCTCCCACGAAAATTGGTTTTTTTTCAAAAAACAACATTTTTAAAAAGTGACGCACACCATATAATGCATAATTTTTTTTCCTTGAAAGATAAAATTCTAATTCTTTTGAATTTAGATTTGTAACTCTGATATCTAGTGCTTCCACTTGGTTAGACAATTTTATTGAATATTTTTTCTTTAATCAAGTTTCGAAGTCAAACCAATTTCAATCTCAAACATAGCCACCGTGATAAGGCATAACTTTTTTATATATTGAAATTCAATTTTTATTTCTTTGTTGGATCAAGGACTTCAATATCTGGTGCACTCATATTTTTTCAATTTTTTTGTTTTGATAACTGGCTATTTTTCCACATGTGCGTAATTGTGAGACCTTCATTTTCGATGAAAACCCTCCTATGTTTAATAAAACTAAAAACCAAATACATAATAAACCAAAAAATATTAAAATTATATTCATTGGATAGCTCATTCGAGGACTTTCACTTAATTCCAAATTTTGGCTGTGAAGAAACCTCCATTTTCATCCTCAACCCAAGCTTTGAAGTGCCAAAATCTAGGTTTTTTTTTGTGGATGAGGAATAAGGGGGGTTCGTTCGAACTAGGGTTCATTCGAAGCCCCCTTCTATAAGGGGTTTTGTTGGCTTTTTTGGTGGGAAAGAATTAAAAGGGTTTGCCTGAACCCAGGTTCTAGCGAACCCCTAATGGGTTCGATCGAACCATTTATTGTGGTTAGGGTGGCCTGACAGACACCTACTTCTTATTGTTTCCCTAAAATTTAAGTACTACTACATTGAAATTTCAAATTTTCAAATAAATAGTTTTTTTTTTTTTAAACCTAGTAGTTGAGAAATTCACATTCAATTTGCTAATGCATTCCATTCTTACATATTTGAAATAATATAGATAACTTATTATAATTTTATGTCAAGTTGCCTAATTATGATTTTTCTAATTTTTGCCACTTAAGGGCCTATTTTTCCATGATGATCCCGCATTACAATCTTGTCATGAAATCTTGAATAAATAAATAAAATTGAATTGTTTTCAAATATAAGTTTCTTGGTGTGCAATTGTAATCGATTTTAAATCAACACAAGGAATTATTGATTTAGCATTAAACATCTACTGTGAGTCTCTTTGTAATATATAATTTATGGAGTTGAGTGAGAAGTCAAAAGGTGAAGTTTCTTTTCTTGTCTTCATCATCAACTTAAAAATTTAAAAATATAGATGAAACTAATTAATAGTTGAAATTTATATATCAAATTTAAAATATATGGGTATGTGCACCAAGTTGTGACACAAAAAAGGTACCACTTTCCTATTTTAGATGAAATTTCACTTTTGGTTCTTGCCAAATGTGCTTGGATGGCCAATCCTAAGGCTTGGGCATACCAAGACCATTTGACACTTTCCAAATGAGAAAAGCCAATAAAAAATACTTGAATTTTTTATTTCATTCTATGTTTTCACCATTTGGAGTGTTTTATTTTCCTCTTCTCAACCTACACTCGCCAAATATAATCCATTTTTTCCACTTGGATCTTTTGAATCTTTGTGAGGATTCCAACAACATGTCACAGAGGTGAAAGAGGTATGTATTTCTAGTATTTTAGTTCCAAATTTGAATTAAATTGTAGATTGAATTAGGTTTTTAAATTAAAATTTATTTTAATTTCTAGGTAATGAATCTCCACCTCCAAATATTGAAAATTCTCAATCACCTCCTCATGAAGACCCTCATGAACAAGAACAACATCAAATTACTCCCTCAATTCATAGACATCCTGTAGGGACACAACAAAATTTTCTAGATCAAATATAAAACAACAAAAAATAACTTGAAGAATTAATTGCAAGGTTAAATGATACTACCACAACACACCCTCATAGGAGAGGCGTTGTTGAATCCCTATAGTCTATTGTATCTCATGTAGGATCCATGGGTGCACAACTTAATTTTTGGTTGAATGAGAGGGAGAAATTTAAAAAAAATTATGTAAATAAACTTTTGTATGTGGAAATGAAGAAAGAGAAAATTACCAAACCTGACTTGTGTGCCCTTTTCACGGACCCAAGAACCAATCAACCTTTATTAGTTACATGCAAGAGGTTCCCCATCCATTGGTGCCACCATGAAGGAATAAAAAATAATTTTTTGGATAGGTGGTGAATGGTTTTTGACAAACCTTTGTGCAATAACTACGAGATCCCATAGTACTTTTTGAGAAAACTCTATTGTGAGTTTGTCCTAAATAAAATTCTCAATTATTTTGACTATCTATATTTTTAGGGTAGAGGTGGAAACTCCACACATGACTGAGTGGGGGCACATCATAATCCATAGCTAGTACTCAGACCCTTGGCTAGACCCATGTTGGAGCATGTGACTATTCCTTTTTTTGTGAAGGATAGTGTTGAGGTGGACATGTTGGACTCAATTATCTTTCTCACTCAGAGCCTTGTATAGTATGTGAGGCCTCTATTAGAGCTTGATGTGAGTGTGTCTTCTAGGCCCAAAGTTCTAGTCCAATTTTGTGACTCTTGTGGCACTGCTTGCACATATGATCATGAGAGTGCTCAGGATGTAGCTACATAGGATACATCAGTTGTATTGTAGATGGCTATGACAAATGCCTTGTTGAATGAAACATCCAACATTGACACTCAAGTAAATTTTAGCAAGTTCATTTAATTTTTTTTATTAAATTTTATTCTAAAATGTAATAATAACTAAATTAGTAAAATGAATATGATAAAAATTTAGGGTTAGAGTGTTTGTGATACTTGCACCATTCTCGTGGACCTCTATTTGTTTATGTCATCGAGTCCACATGTATGTAACTAGTATTAAAGAAATAAGTATTACATGTGAATAACTGAACCTTATATGAATGATTATCTCATAACACACTTTGGATGTCAAACAGTTTGTTGCTGGACCTTCAATATTGATACATAGCTCTTTTCATCATTGAAAAACTTTCACTTAGATAGCATTTATTCATTAATGGTGTTGTAAAATAATGTTAGGTAGTTTGGGTAATTGAACAACATTTATTGTTTCATTTTTAGATGCTAACATCAAATAGTCCTACCGATGTTCATGATACAATGGACCATGGAGTTGTTGCAATATTAGCAAGTTCTGATCATTTGTTAGAGGTATGTGACAGATTAGTAAATTTTACATTATATTTTCTCTTTTATTGGTCTATTATTGAAAATTTTAACAATACCCGTATGTATTTTAATTGTTATCTTTATACTTGATACAAGTTTTTTTCACTCCAAATCGTGAATGTGTCACTATTGTAGATGAGCATGTTGATTATTTTCTTGTTCTAAGTGATTATTCTGTTATATATGTCATTCCACAATTCAATTTATATATGTTAACATCTATAATTTTTATTGTATCAGTTGAAACTCTATATAACTTAAGAGAGGAGAATGAGTGAGCACATTCGAAAGACAACATCACATGCATCTCCATCTAGCCAATAGTTGAAGGCAACTTGTGATCTATTTCCTTCCCCTAGTGGGGAATGACTATGTATTAGGGTCCTTTTTTGTATTCCTATGTGGAATTTTTGAACATATGTTTTGTACTATGGATATGTGACATTTTATGTCCATGTGACTTTTTTGCAAGCCTATATGACTTTATTGGATATAGATTTTATACTTTTATTGACATATAGGATTGTATGACCTTATGAATTTTGGGTTTTATGGAAACTTATCTAATTCTAGTGTTTCCTTTCTTAATAGAGCCATGGTTTTCCTATCATCTATAACCAATCTAATAATTCCTTCAATGGACCCCCTATTTTTAAAAATGTTCTTGTTGTAGTGTTTTTCCTTTCATTATACTTTTCATGTATCTAAATATCTCAAACTATAAAAATTTCTAAGTGTTAGGGATGATTGTGTCTATTTTTAGCCTTTTTGGGGTTTATATATTTTCTCTTGCTAGTATTATTTCCTTACATTCCTTTTAACCCAATATTTTCATTTTTTTTGGACTTTTGATTATTTTGGTCTTTTAGAATTCTCATTACCTAGGTTTTTTATCATGGCTTTCCCCATGTTTCCATTGCCTACTTTGTCTTTTCCTTTGGCCCTTGGATTTTAGATCCTCATATAACCATATACTTCTTAAGCTATAAGACTAATCCATGAACCTCTTCATGTTTCCGTTAGCATTAAGTACTCACCATCCCCAATTCCTAATTTGAGGATTCACTTCTCCTTTAAGTCTGAAAATCTTGGTTATTTAGTATTTTCCCTACTCATTTCCCTCATCCAAGTTCACATCTCCCTTCCTCCTTATGGTACCCATACTTGTAGGATTACTCATACCATCATACCCAAAAAGGTATGAGGTATGCGATAAAACCAATCCCCAAACCTTGAAATTCTTCCACTTTATTTCTCTTACTCTTTTTTCTTCTAGCATTAGGCATACCAAATTAATGATCCCTAACCCATTTCTCTTGAGTCATATAATTTTGAACTTCTATATTTTCATTTACCAAAAGTACATCTGGCACTCTATATCCTTGATCCTTGATTCAGGTTTCCTTTACACTTTTTTCCATATTATTTAGTTGTATTAGATTTTTCCTCATTCTAATACCACTTCTTCTTCTATCACTATTGGGTATCCCTTTCCCTAACCAAGTTTCTCCTCTTTACATATTTTCCTTTTAAACTCCTAAAATTCTTTATACAACCTTCCCTATAAGTAAGTTAGCATGTGGTAAGCCCAAACCCTAGTTCACAACTACTTAAAGACTTCTATAGATCCACTAACTAATTAAAACCCACCACAAGATAATCCTTTAATGGCCAAGCCAATGTCATATACTAATAGTGATATTTTCCTACATATCACCTAGTCACTTTATTGGACCACTCCCAACATGAAACTTGTCTTACAAGCACATAACCACCCAAAGCAAGAAGGAAAGTGCATTTTTATGTGATTAAATTTGAAAACCTCACCATCCAAGAAATGATTTCCCTTTGAATGCACTTCTAAAAATCAAAAGAGTGACCAATCAAAAGACCTCCATATCCAAGCAACCTCTATGCTTATCCAAGAAACCTCTATCAATATCCAAGAAAAATATATCCCTTTTCACAATCCTAGAACACAAATAGCTTTAGGGTTAGCATAAATATGACTAGACCCAATTATATCATTTTGTGGAGAACCTCAATGATGAGGAGTGAATTATTTTTGACAAATTTCCACACACCTAATGTATGAAAAAAAAAGCATAAATAATTAGTATGGAGGGTGAAAAAATTGAGCAATCAGTAAAATGTGATGAAAAATGATTTAAAAGTGTGGTTAGAAACTAGAAGAAACCTTCACGTGAGAGAGATGAATTGAGTGGTTTATTTTAGGGCTAACCCCTCACATTATAGTGGAAGTAGATGAAAAAATTTCCTCTTCATATAAGGATGTGATAGAATTGATCACCATAATAGAATCATAATCAAGGATATGGGAGAATAATTAAGTAGCAAATGATGAAATTGATAATTTCAAATTAGAGTTGGAAAATGTAACGTTGTAGTAAGGAATTCTAATGAAAGGTGAGAAGGCTAAGACTTCACCCCACCTAGAACATATAAATTTTAGTTTAAAATTATAGTAAGAAAGAACATCAAGGAATGAAAGATAATCAAAGGAACTAAGAGAGCTACCACACTAAGAGGGGAACTTGATAAATCCAATAGAAACATAGCAAGTATACACTATAAAATATAAAGCACTTGGGACAAACATGACACAAATAGGTGTCCAATGTTACTTCATGAAGAAGATGAATATGAACCAATGGCTCATGGATTGAATAGGGAAGCCATTTTTGGATATGTGTGTGGATGGAGCATATGGTTTATCTATAAGAGCATCAAATGTTTTATTTGGTACATGGCTAGTGGTAACTTAAATTGAGAGCAAGTATAACAACCCTTAACAATATGCACTATGTGGTACCAAAAATTCAAGATGTAGGACCCTTCATGAGTTATCATGATAACTATAGAGGAGGTTGTAGGGGAGGCTACCACAATAAGAATAGATGTATTAGAGAAAGATGAAGGATCAAAAGCCCAAAATATTATAACTATGGTAAAATTTTGGATGTTATGCTAACAAACACAAAAGGAATAAAGGAGTAAAGTCCACATATGACTTTTTTGGCGATAAATAGAAAAAAGTATGTAGAATAGGAGAATCCTCATTAACATAAGAGAAATTGGAAAAATAATACAAAGGAAAAAAGGAAAAACTAAAGAAAAAGACCATGTAGAAACTTAAGAAAAAGAACTTCAACAATTACCTGGGGTTGGATTTATAGAAGCAAATCTTAGGAGAATCCTATGAAAGTGAATAACAACAAAAATATTTAGGTAAGGGGGAACATGATTTGGTGATAAGGAATTCCAAAGAGATAATTAAGAAAAAAAAGGAGAGGATGATAGTAAGACATGTTCCATAGCAAAATAAGTCTATAGATTGAAAGAATAGGAAAATTTGGTAGAATAAGAAGAGGTTAGGGTTCAAAGGTTAGATATGAAGAAGTTGGATAAGGTTATTGGAAAGGAACTCATGAAAGATGGAATTCAGGGGTTTTCTAGCTTCATATAATTAGATTTATCTTGTAAACAAAGGGAGATAATGAGTTTAGATGAGATGGAGGAGGAGTAGGGAAATTTCAGCTACTTTAGTTAATTATTTGATAAGAGATATGTTAAGGAGAAAATTATAAGTTATTGGTGTTCTTATTTGTAGAATTGTCGATTTCTTGAGAAGGGGATGGGGCTAAAGAAATAGAGGCATCATAGGTCAAAAAGGAGATGACCTTAAAATGATCTATCACCTACGTATAATCATACAAGGTGGTACAAAATGTTATAAAAGTTGGATATTAATGCAATAGATTTTGATTACCAAGATTTGGGAAAAGATTCCTAATAAATACCCTCTTGATATTATCTAGTTGAGAAGAATTTAGGAGATCTATGAAATAATGCATTGATAATAGAAGATAAAATTAATCACCTTCTCATTTGCACACCTTGATTTCAATGAATAACATTGATGAAATTGAACTACAATCCTATGTTGACTTGAATGTGTTCCATGACCATATAAGTGAGATAGAGAAAGGAACACATAAAATATGTAGATAAATAGAAGAACCATTTTAAAACTTTTTCCTCAACATGGATAGAGAAAAAACTTAGTTATAAATTAATTTCATCAAAGTAATATCAATGCATATTGATCTATAGAGGATTGAACATGTACCTTATGATCGCTTATCTAATTATACATGTATGTCAATGTTTAACATGATGAACTATGGTTCTTGTGAGTGATTTATTATAGTCAAATAGATCATATTGTGGAGGAGGTTTAAGGTTCCATACCCCAAGGTATAAGATGATGGGAGAATATAGCCTCAAGCTTTTCTACTATGGGGGTGGCTATTTGTGCCACTCTATTTCCTTGTCCATCCAATAATATGGTGGAGTCTCCTAGCCTTTTTCTTGCTTGGATGTGCCTTCAATACTTCTGCTAAAGAAGATAAATCTTCTTCTTCTTGAACATTAGTTTTATTTTTTGGTATAGTATGGTTGAGCCATACTAGAAGACTTGTAGAACTACTTCATGTGGAGGTTGAGAAGGAGTAGGGAGAGTCACATTCACATCATATTTATTTCTTAGTGAGTGTTAAGTCGGCTCCTTGAATTTACGGAGCTCTAGCCTATGCCTAGGTGTCAAGATCTTCAATCTTTGGTTCTCTTAGCATCTCATCCACTTGGTCACCATCTCCTTCAAATTGGTTCACTAGTTGTGTCTAAGGGGATGAAGGTATGATTTTGGGTGGGGAAGAATGAGGAGGTGAAGGAATTGGAGTCAAATGTGGTGGGTTGGGAATTGGAGGTGGAGATGGAGGAGGAGTACGAATAAAAAATTCATAAGTCAAACTTTGAGCTGATGGAATAGTTTTCCTTGGAGGTGATTTCAATGGTTTGTTGTGTGGAGACAAGTTATGAGGAAAAGATGTATGGGGAGGAGATTAAACAAGAGGCTCTCTTAAAGGATGTGTTGTCAAATAAATTTTGCACCCTTGCTAAGCTATCAACTATAGCAACCTATTGACACATGGGAACACTTAAGGTTGTGGGTGACCTAGGAATGAAGTGGACCTCCAGATTATGGGCTGGTTCCCCTTAAGATATCTTTGAGAAAACTAAAGAATGATAAGGAAAAGAGTAAGAAGGATATACTTGAATTTAAAACCTATCACTAACAGGTGATACACCAAAGATAAAAATATGAAAATACTACAAAACTCACAGAAAATCTCAATAGAGATAAACAATCTCACAATACAGAGATTTATGTTTATAAAAAATGAGTCTATGTAAGGTGCTGACTGTTCTAATGCTTAACACAAGGAAAACAAAGATGTTTTCACAGATATAAACACAATAGAAAGAGATCACTAACATAAACCAGCTTTATGACATAATATCCTTTGCATCCAGTACTGAAGGAATCTGATAAAATAAAGGATCACATAGAATTTTATCATGTAACTCACAACTAGTCACTAAAACAACAAAGAAAATCTATGAAGGAAATGACTTTCTATTGAGAAAATAAGGAGTCTCTGTGTTACAGATCTATAGTATTCATGAAAATGAGTTACAAAGTCTGAATAATGCTCTTTCAACAATCTCCTAACCAAGAACTGCTTTACAAAAAAGGAAAAAATGCCATATATACCAAAGAGTGTTAGCCCCTAGGGCTTACAAAAATATCCTCCTCTAGAAGGATCTGCCTTTAGATCTTTTGAAGGAAGTTAATGCTACGTCCCTGCTGTCCATGTCGGTGAAGAGTTTCTCTAGGAATGGCCTCCTTGATCTTTTGCAACGCCTGCATTAACTTCTGGTCTCGTGTCTATCCTCTAACCTCCCTGTCGAGCTTCTTTGAATGCTCTTGAGCTCAGAGTAGATCCACGTCGCTTTCATTCTATTGATCTTCTTCGCAGGGGTCAAATTGCCACGGCTCCCCTGTAGCTCCCTCTGATTGGTTGAACAAATGCTTCATGGGGGTGCCAGATGGTCAAAGGTCATTCAGATTGAATCGCATGTCGGTGAGACACTGACCGTGTCTCCCCAATGTGATTATGCCCTTCAGCAGTTATCAACATAGCTCACTACCATTGGCAAGAGTTCATAGCAAGCCCAAAAGTCATATCGACATCCATAGTGGCGGTCACCCAGACCATCGGCAAGACCTTTCACATTTGGGAAGACCTCACAACAAGTCCTCATCATTATACCGCTGTGCTCCTTTGTTGGCAAGACACCCATGTGTCCGTGAGACCTTCTTCCAAAGGAAAAACACTATACTGAGACCCTTCATTGGTCGGCAGGATCTCATACCTTTGCTGAGAGATCATGGCGACTCTACTTTCCTTTGCCCCGAGCTCACATCCTTTTGTTTTGGCAAGACTCCCCTACAGTCGGGAAGACCTCATGTCGAATTCATTCCGCTTCAACAAGACCACCTTTGGTTGGTGAGACATTACACCGACTGAGCCTTCTGTTAGTGAGTACAACTCCTTCAGGAAGACTTCACCCTGTTGGCCAAACATCAGACCGATGTCAATCTCTCTCAGCGAGGTCACTTCATCTCGGAAAGACCCTATCGGGTTGGCAAGACATCACGGCTAACACCTTCTTTCACCGATGCTTCTTCCTCTCTTGTCAGGGAGACCACCACTAGTCGGCGAGACCTCTCGCCAAGCTTGTTTCCTTCGCCAAGACTGCTTCACCTCGGCGAGACCTCATCCCGACGGTGAGACCTTATAGCGAAGCCCCCCCATACCGTCACCAAGACCTTGGCCTATCGGCCAGACCTTTCATCGGGCTCCTTTGTTTCACTGAGACCTATGTTTGTTGGTAGGACATCTTCCCGAGATCACCATCCTACGCCGAAGGCACTCCGTTTCGGTGAGACATCATTCGGTCGCCGAGAGATCTTTCCAAGCTCCTATTTCTTTGGCGAGACCCCCAGCCTTCGGCGAGACCTTACGCCGACCTCAATCCCTCTCGGTGAGACTTTCGTTATTGGTGAGACCTTCCGCCGAAGCCACCACATTACACCGAAGGCATTCATTTCGGTGAGACCGCCTGCGGTCGGCAAGACTTCACGCCGACGATACCTCCCTTCGCCGAGACTTCCTTGTGAAAAACTGTCGGCATGACCTCCTTCCAAGCAGAGAGATACATGAAGAATCATGGCGACCTGAATGTCTTGGTGACTGGTTTATTCAACCAAATAGGATGCACTGTTAGTCAGAAAAACAACAGGAAGGTCTTGTCGACTAACTTCTCTGATGAGTTTTCTGCCAAAACTGATTGAGGCATACTTTTCAACTAAGCTCCTTATAAAATAGAATCAGATGCATGACCCAACCCTCGATGCAAATGTCCCATTTGGCCCTTATGAACATCTGAAACATAATTTATCCTGCTTGATTGAGCCTATAGGTGAAAATTGAGCAACATTTATGGCAACCTCAGCTGGATGTTTTCCTGCTAAACATGAAAACCAGTAGCCTAGGATTATCCATTGGGCATGGAGTGTAAGGAAATCAAGGAGTGGGCATCTAGTGAAAACTCCATAACAGTAGTTCCTTCAGTAACTTTCATTTCGATTAGGTTGCCTCAAAGATACGTACAACTATGTCCTAAAGCGGAAACATACACAGCTATTTCCACATTAATCCTTCTGAGAGAAACACATGTAAATTCAACAACAATTAACAACACAGATGAAAGATATTACAGAAAATAGAACACAAAGATTTTACGTGGGGAAAATCCTTTCGGATAAAAAACCCCACACTCCAAAGATCGAGCCATTGTATTATTCAGCAACAAAACAGTTACAATACAATTTCAGGCTCTTAGCCTTTCAAAGATTACATCTTGTTCATTCTGGATACAACTGGTAGAAAACTCTCCTAGGGAGATCAATCATGGAATTCATGATCAAGAGAGATTCCAGCACAACTCTGCCTCTCTCTCTTCCTTTGACCTCATGGTTCCCCGCCTTCGCCTTTTTGTCGAACGAAAGAGATTTTAGCTTGACTGAAATGATTACAGACTACCGATCTGATCCGGATGATAGCTGGATCGAGCGCTGATCTGAGCCGAGCCGATTTCTCACTGATCCCTGTAAAATCCAACTGCCAACCGTTTGAATTTTGCTTCCTCTGATTTTTCCATGAGCCAAGTCAAACGGTCAAGAAAATAATCCACTGAGTTTGCATGTTGGTGAGACACAAGAAGTGTCTCCCTGATGCTCAAGGGATTCACAGATGATATCAACATAGGTTCCAACAGTCGGCAAGAGGTTATATCGAACGCCATGAGTCATACCGAATCCCTCAACATCCATTTCGTTTCCATCGACAAGAGATTCCTCCATTGGAGATACGTTTTACCGATGATCACAAGTCATATCGATTTCAACTTTTCCATCGACAAGACATTACCGTTCGCCAAGAGTTCTCATCAAGTCTCCTGAAATTTCACCAAAGCACCAAATAGTAGTCGGCAAGAGTTTTGTCTCTCGCCGAGACCTCACTCCGAGCACAGCCAAGTCTTACCGAGTCGGCAAGAATTTTTTTTTTTGCGGAAACCTTACATCAACCGAACATGTCATACCAAAACATCCAAGAGTCGGCGAGACTTATCGCTTTCGCCAGGACTTCATACCGAGGTCCTAAGTCACACCGAGCGCTGCATTCACTAGTCGGCAAGACTTATGTCTTTCACCAAGACCACATACCAAGCGCTGATGTCTTGCCGAGTGAAAAAGAATTTTTACTTCACCAAGACCTTTCACCGGGCACCGAGGGCTACACCGATGACTTCAGTTGCATCCCCGTCGGCAAGACCAACACCTATCGCCAAGACTTCATGCTGAAGTCTCCAGGTTACCCCGAGCCTACCTTTCACCAAGAGTCATGCCGAACGCATCCCACACCGTTGGTGAGACAAATACCTATCACCAAGAATTCATAGCGAAGCCTTCAAGTCATACCGATGACTCCAATCGGCGAGACATCTCCTAGTTGCCAAGACTACATGTCGATAGGAGCAAGTCATGCCAATTTCCACATCGGCTAGACAGACCAAAGGTCATGCATATATTGGCAAGACTTCCTATCATTGCCGAGACAACATTCTGACACATATGAGTTTCCCCGATGACCACGAGCAATATCGGCAAGACTTCACATATCGCCAAGACTTCATGCCGATACCCTTTGAGTTACTCCGAGTGTATTCAGTCGGCTAGACATCTCCCAATCGCCAAGAGATCTTCCCGAATGTTCAAGTCACCCTGATGACTACAATCGGTGATAAATATCCCTGTCACTAGGACCACATACCGACACACTTGAGTTACCCCGACGGCTCTAGGAGAAAACATATCGGTGAGATAACCCTCCATCGCTAAGACTTTATATCGAAGAAAACGGGTTACACCAATGATCCAGTCGCCATAGGTCACACCGACATACGCTAGGCACCCAATAACAAACCATTCTATCACCGAGACATTCCCACTCGGCAAAGGGTTATAGCGAATTCACCAAGTCATAGCGATAGGCTCCTTCGGCAAGACAAAAGCAAAGTCACAGCGACAAGCGAAAAACACAAGATTACTGAACTGTCAGTCGACCAGACACTAGGAATGTCACAACGTCCATGCTTTCTTAGAGGTTTCAACCTATGAGATTGAGGCAATATTCGAACAATCTCCCACTTGACGAAGATCATACAGACACCTTCAAAGCAACCAGAAACTAGGATCACACTAGCTCCACCAGTTCAAACCTTGCAATAATCAAGACACCCAATCAACATGATTCAACATATAACAGTCCATTAGACAATCTGCAACAAAGACCAGGCATCCAACTGCAACTCACTGAACAACAAAGTAACCAATCACAGCCTTCCAGGAAACCACATATACCTCAAACATGCTCTCATACTCCATCAAGAAATTAGCTCCAACATCCAAGATGTCCACCATCTAGGCAACAATTCTGTCATCTTCCAACATGCCACCTATGGAAGAAGGATACAATGCCAAGGTGTATAAGCACCATTCCAATGAACACAAGCAAAAGATCCTAGTGATATCACCAACAAGATACTGCTACCACTTCACTGTGCTCAAACGCTATACAGAAGCAATATCAACTTCAAAGCCTCAAACAGAACACAACCATGAAGTCATCCTCTAGAAACAAGATAAATAACACCAGTTAGAACAACAATCAAAATGACTGCTTCCATCCAACTGATTAACCCACATGATTGAAAATAGCACCCACAGCTCGTGCTATTCCATCCAATTTTACATACCTCACAGGTATCACCGTTAGTAAACTTATGCCAAACCAGAACAAAAAATACAAGTTCCAGTGTCAACTAGTCGAAGAAGACAAGACACATACAGGAACTCCCACTGCTTGAGTAATCCAGATCTGAAAGATCAACGGCATCAACAAGTCTACCAATAACAACACATAGAAAATGTAACCCTGTAGTACCAAGGAAAAATCCACAATGATATGCACAACTTGCAACAACCTACCACAAGAAACATTTCTCTCACCACAAACCTTCACGGCCACAGAGAGAAACTCTGCACATCATCTTCCTGTAGAACATCCTCCTACATACACTTCTAATAGCCAACTGTGTCAAGAATGATCTTCTTCATGTCCCAAAAGAAAGCCTTAACAACATCCATCCGTTCAATCACCAAGATCAACCCATCTTTAAAACCAACATGGATGTAAGCATCTCAAAGAAGATCAAACTTGTTCATTTCCCATTTCAGGAAATCAGCCCATACATCATCTCCTACCAATTCTCATTAGTAACAAGGAGATAAAAGAAACTGTACAACTTCCACTATGAATTTTCCAGAATCATTAAACAGTAATTCAAGATCCATATCATGAAAGTAAACTTAATAAAACACATCTAAAAAATATAATGGGCCAAATACCTTTCAGATAAACTGCCGAGCAGACCAAGAGTGGGAACGAGAATACTCCTTCAAGATATACAAGTCATCATGACTAATCCAAGAGCAATCTCCTCATAGGTCTCTTATTGAATTCATGTTCAACCAAGGTGTAGCCTTCTCAGACTTTCAGACCACTTTCAAAGCTCCAATAAGCTGAATCAAAAACTTATCATGACACCATGATCTACACATCTCCTTAGGAGATACCATGCTTCAAGTGACTTCTCCATTGTCTTTAAGTACAATGCACAAGACCAAAACTCTAGTGCAAACAAGAGTATACCATGACATACAACAAATAGACTCAAAACCAATATCACCTATCAAGCACCACCAACACCTTAACCAAAGACTCCAAGCGTCTTCCATGGATCTAAGATGTTGCAAATGTTCATGCAAAAGCAAAAGAAAACCATTCTACAGCAACAAGATCCCAAGAAACATCTGCAACATTAAGAAGACTATTCACCACCATGTGATGAACCCACAGTCATTGCTAGAGCTCCCACTGAAACGTGACACCCGAGCTCTCCAAGCATCATGAACACCTACTACAGGTTCCCATAATCGACTATTCAGGTACTCAATAGTATCCATCCTCTCATCCCAAAACACCACACCAATGCACAAGTGACCACAGATAAGGCCAACTAACAAGTTTGTACCAACAATGAATCAACCTCGTGGATATAGACAGTCCACTTCCGAGTTGTCTCATAGCAAACATGTAGGTAAAGACAGCCCACAACATTGCACAACCTGTAGATCCATTCAACAGAAACATGCAAACCCATCATTGCATTGGAAACTGCAACACTGAGATATTTCAAAGAGAATAACCACGTAGATAACATGACTCAAACACCAGATCACACCAGATCTGATTTTCCAACATGTCCACAACGAGCACCATAATCAAGGAACACCACCACAAGAATGTTGAGTGACAAATCACATACCAACACTCCCATGCAGAGAAGAAAACAGACCTCCTCAAACCCATGCACCAAGAATGCATCCAGACCTGCAACTATCTCATCTAGCAACACCCCAAAAGGCCAATGTCTAGACAATAGCTTAACAACAACTCCACATGACCACAAGTTTTGCTTAACCATGTAAAACCTGCAAAATCACAGAGCCATGCATGTACAAAGCATCCTTAAAGAAGGAAACAATAGTTCAGAAGAATCTAGGTCCCTTTCAAACCAACTCTAAAACCACCAATATGTACATGCATTCGAGAAAGAGAGAAAGGCTATTTCAAAAGCTTGCAAATCATCTAATGATTAAATCCATAGCCTTCAAGCATTCGAGGTTAATAGGAAACAATTCCTTCCAACACCAGGAGCCACCACCTAGCATAAGCACTTTGAAAAGTCCACCTCATACTCCATAGTTATACCTCTACTAGCCAGGAGACACAGATCACAACATGATCAACTCCCTTTTCCATCTTGACCATCCTTCAAGCTGCATGCTGTCTCAGAATACCACAAGGCTTCCACTCATCAAAGGATCAATCCATCAGTTCATTCCTCCAAATTTATTCTAGCCTATTCAAGCAAGAAATCATCATAGGAGAAACATCTAGAACCAACGACCAAAAGAAGGCTCTGATACCACTTGTAAGGAAATCAAGGAGCGGACATCTAGTGAAAAATCGATTACAGTATGGCCTTCGGTAACTTTCATTTCGATTAGGTTGCCTCAAAGACATGTACAACTATGTCCTAAAGCGGAAACAGACAGTTATTTCCACATTAATCCTTCTGAGAGAAACACATGTAAATTCAACAACAATTAACAACACAGATGAAAGATATCACAGAAAATAGAACACAGATTTTACGTGGGGAAAATCCTTTCGGATAAAAAACCCCACACTCCAAAGATCGAGCCATTGTATTATTTAGCAACAAAATGGTTACAATACAATTTCAGGCTCTTAGCCTTTCAAAGATTACATCTTGTTCATTCTGGATACAACTGGTAGCAAACTCTCCCAGGGAGATCAATCATGGCATTCATGATCAAGAGAGATTCCAGCACAACTCTGCCTCTCTCTTCCTCTGATTCGACCTCATGGCCTCGGCCTTTCGGCCAGCCACTCAGTCCTGACTATCTCTCTCTTGCTCTTGGCTCTTCAGCTCATTGGCTTATCAGCTTCTCAGCTCCAGAACGTCCAATGCATACATATATGCATTCATTCTCAACATGCTCTCTGTGAATCGGTTCAAGATCACACAAAAGCAATCACCCAACTCAACATCCTTATTGTCGTAGATGTTTCTACTCTTGTGTAGATTTTTCCTTGTAGACCGTTCAACTCCATCACAACTGTTGCAAAAAATCCAACCGCCAACCGTTTGAATTTCACTTCCTCTGATTTGTCCACGAGCCAAGTCAAACGGTCAAGAAAACAATCCACTGAGTTTGCATGTCGGTGAGACACAAGAATGTCTCCCTGATGCTCAAGGGATTCATAGACGATATCAGCATAGGTTCCAACAGTCGGCAAGAGGTTATATCGAACGCCATGAGTCATACCGAATCCCTCGACATCCATTTCGTTTCCATCGGAAAGAGATTCCTCCATCGGCAAGACGTTTTACCGATGCTCACAAGTCATATCAATTTCAACTTTGCCATTGGCAAGACATTACCGTTGCCAAGAGTTCTCATCGAGTCTCCTAAAATTTCACCGAAGCACCAAATAGTAGTCGGCAAGAGTTTTGTCTCTCGCCGAGACCTCACTCTGAGCACAGCCAAGTCTTACTGAGTTGGCAAGACTTATGTTTTTCACCGAAACCTTACACCGGCCGAACTTGTCATATTGAAACGTCCAAGAGTCGGCGAGACTTATTGCTTTCGCCAAGACTTCATACCGAGGTCCTAAGTCACACTGAGCGCTGCATTCACCAATCGACAAGACTTATGTCTTTCGCCAAGACCACATACCGAGCGCTCATGTCTTGCTGAGTCAGAAAGACATTTGACTTCGCCAAGACCTTTCACCGGGTGTCGAGGGCTACACCGATGACTTCAGTTGCATCCCCGTCGGCAAGACCAACACCTGTCGCCAAGACTTCATGCCGAAGTCTCTAGGTTACCCCGAGCCTACCTTTCGCCAAGAGTCATGCCGAACGCATCCCACACCATTGGTGAGACAAATGCTCGTTGCCAAGACTTCATAGCAAAGCCTTCAAGTCATATCGATGACTCCAATCGGCGAGACATCTCCTGGTCACGAAGACTACATGCCGATAGGAGCAAGTCATGCCGATTTCCACATCGGCCAGACAGACCAAAGGTCATGCCAATATTGACAAGACTTCCTATCGTCGCCGAGACAACATTCTGACACATATGAGTTTCCCTGATGATCACAAGCAATATCGGAAAGACTTCACATATTGCCAAGACTTCATGTCGATACCCTTTGAGTTACTCCGAGTGTATTCAGTCGGCCAGACATCTCCCAATCGCCAAGAGATCTTCCCGAATGTTCAAGTCACCCCGATGACTACAATCGGTGAGACATCTCCCTATCGCTAGGACCACATACTGACACACTTGAGTTACCTCGACGGCTCCAGGAGAAAACATATTGGTGAGACAATCCTCCATCGCTAAGACTTCATATCGAAGCAAATAGGTTACATCAATGATCCAGTCGCCATAGGTCACATCGACATACACTAGGCACCCGATAACAAACCCTTCTGTCACCGAGACATTCCCACTTGGCAAAGGGTTATAGCGAATGCACCAAGTCATAGCGATAGGCTCCTTCGACAAGACAAAAGCAAAGTCACAGGGACAAGGGAAAAACACAAGATTACTGAATTGTCAGTCGGCCAGACACCAGGAATGTCACAGCGACCATGCTTTCTCATAGGTTTCAGCTTGTGAGATTGAGGCAATATTCCAACATGGAGTCATTAGGAAAACCTCAGAAATAGACCTAGGGAAACTTTGTACATGGCTGCAACTCAGTTGAGATTCATGGCGCAGATCGGGACACTGGAAACTTATTGAAAATAGGAAAAACTGAAATAAAACTATTTACTGTGCTAGGACAACACTTAGGGAATGAAAACTGCATCTAAACCTACCCTACACTAACCAGTATGAAATTGGTCAAACAAAACCATTTACAAGATGATTGAAATAGCTTCCCTTTCTCTTCAATATGCAGTGGCTCTCAAGATTAATGGCAACTGAATAGAGATGGTATACTAAAAAATGTTTAAAAAAGAAATACACTTCCTCATGAAAGAGGGTAACAAGTTCACTTACCTCCTTAAACTGCTCATATGCATTTGTATTCAAAGGAGGATAAGTAAATTGAACACACTCTTTTTCAACTGCAAGTACATCGATTATGCCACTTTCAGCTGTGGCTCCTTGTGTGAGTGCTTGATTAACCATTGGCGCTTTATCAAGCTCCATCTGGGCTAAATCTCTGATCAGATAGCCCCTTGTAAAGACAAAATTGAGCTCTCCTTGCTGATTTCTTGCTCATGGGCTGCCATTTTATCGCCTTGCTGGCTGGAAAGGTATAACCCCTGTGGCTGACTTGGTGGAAAAATGGAAACCTCCTCAGTATGTTTATGCTTTCCCAAATGAACACTCATTTCTTCAATGGAGAATAATGAAATAACTTCCTCCAACACACTTTCAATTAATACATCAGCCTCTGGTTCCTTTATACTCTAGAAAGGAAGCTGCTCATAGTTCTTAATACTTACTGCCAGGCCCAGTTCGAGATAATACAAACTGTGTGATGATCTGAGATAATTAGGTTCAATTTCAGGCTTTTCTTCCTGAATTAAGGCCCTATTGTCTTGCTGATTATCATCAATCAACAACTCTCCATTGTCTTCCTTCTATTCAATCATTTGCTGATGTTGCTTTCTATATTCCTCCATAGTGAATTAACTAACTTGATCACTGGGATGCTCTTCTTCTGCAACAACTCTCTTTTCTTTGGAACTCCCCTCAAGCTGCCTCTTTTGAAACTCCTCCATTAGTTGGTGTTGATAATCTGAGTAAGCTTGAGTATTCTACACCCGAGCAAAGAGCAGCTTCATTTGTTCTTCCTTAGTAGCTATTTCCTGTTTAAGGTCTCCCTCTAACTGGAATCTTTCTGCCACTCTTTCTTGATCATTAAAGTAGAATTGTTCAGCCATTTCCTGCTGTTGCATAATGATACCTTTCTGCACCTTGATATCAACCAACATCCTAGATAGGCATGCAAGCACCTTACTAATATCATTAATTGTCATATTGTGAAGATCTTGACTTAGATCCCACAACATATGGTCAATCTGTTGGAGCAGGTCCAATATGTTCTGATATGGATGCTTTTGAGGCTGATTATATAAATAATCATACTAGTTAACATCAGAAACCTCCTCTTGGGGTTGATTTTGATCAAATGTTGATTGAAACAAAGGCTGAACCAGAGTGGGAGGGTTGGAAACATGATGAAAATACTTATTAGTTGTTGTTGCAAGGGAGAATGGGCTAAAACCAACATTAGGGTTGGTTGAATGTGATTGATAAGGTGTAGGAGCAACATACTCATGATGAGGAGGGTAATAGTAAGCATTTTCATGAATATTTGACATCTTTTCATTGAAAGAGATGGAAACTTAGAACTAACAGATTCTTTTGAGACATACCAACACTTGTGCCTGTGAAACCAAAAGATTTGAGCTTGGAGTCGCTAGGTGTTGTTCAAACTGCCTCCAAAGGTTGAATGATACTGAGGTAAACACCAAATCTCTCAGTATGTTGAATTTCTTATTAATGTACTGGCTTTTCTACTACTTCCCAAACTCAGAGTCGCCAGATATGCTAAAAAAATGACCTCTTAAAAGGCTATTAGCTCACTGTAAGCATATCAAAATAGCAAGACTTAGGAGTTTTACTTCTGACTGGGTCCCACCAGGTGTGGAAAAAACTGTTGTCAAATAGAGTTTGCACCCTTGCTAAGCTATCAACTATAGCAACCTATTAACACATGGGAACACTTCGAGGTTGTGGGTGACCTGGGAATGAAGTGGACCTCCAGATTACAGGCTGGTTCCCCTTAAGATATCTTGAGAGAACTAAAGAATGATAAGGAAAAGAGTAAGAAGGATATACTTGAATTTAAAACCTATCACTAACAGGTGATACACCAAAGATAAAAATATGACAATACTGCAGAAAACTCACAGAAAATCTCAATAGAGCTAAACAATCTCACAATACAAAGATTTATGTTTATAAAAAATGAGTCTATGTAAGGCTCCGACTGTTCTAATGCTTAACACAATGAAAACAAAGATGTTTTCACAGATATAAATGCAATAGAAAGAGATCACTAACATAAACTAGCTTTACGACATAATATCCTTTGCATCCAGTATTGAAGGAATCTGATAAAATAAAGGATCACACAGAATTTTATCATGTAACTCACAACCAATCACTAAAAAAACAAAAAAAATCTGTGAAGGATATGTCTTTCTATTGAGAAAATAAGGAGTCTCTGTGTTACATATCTATAGTATTCATGAAAATGAGTTACAAAGTCTAAATAATGCTCTTTCAACAATCTCCTAACCAATAAATTCTTTACAAAAAAGGAAAAAATGCCATATATACCAAAGAGTGTCAGCCCCTAAGGCTTACAAAAATATCCTCCTCCAGAAGGATCTGCCTTTAGATCTTTTGAAGGAAGTTAATGCTGCATCCCCGCTGTCCATGTCGGTGAGGAGTTGCTCAAGGAATGGCCTCCTTGATCTTTTGCAATGCCCGCATTAACTTCTGGTCTCGTGTCTATCCTCTAACCTCCTTGTTGAGTTGTTTTGAATGCTCTTGAGCTTAGAGCAGATCCATGTGGCTTTCATTTCGTTGATCTTCTTCGCAGGGGTCAAACCGCCATGGCTCCCCTGTAGCTCCCTTTGATTGGTTGAACAGATGCTTCATGGGGGCACCAGACGGTCAAAGGTCATTCATATTGAATCACATGTCAGTGAGACACTGACCGTGTCTCCCCAATGCGATTATGCCCTTCAACAGTTATTGGCATAGCTCACTACCGTTGACAAGAGTTCATAGCGAGCCCAAAATTCATATCGACATCCATAGTGGCGGTCACCCAGACCATCGACAAGACCTTTCGCATTCGGGAAGACCTCACGGCGAGCCCTCATCATTATACCGCTGTGCTCCTTCGTCGGTAAGACACCCATGTGTCGACGAGACCTTCTGCTGAAGGAAAAACACTATACTGAGACCCTTCATTGGTCGGCATGATCTCATACCTTCGCCGAGAGATCATGGCGACTCTACTTTCCTTTGCCTTGAGCTCACATCCTTTCGTTTTGGCAAGACTCCCCTACAGTCAGGAAGACCTCATGTTGAATTCATTCCACTTCGGCGAGACCACCTTCGGTCAGTGAGACATTACACCGACTGAGCCTTCTGTCAGTGAGTGCAACTCCTTTGGGAAGACTTCGCCCTGTCGGCCAGACGTCAGACTGATGTCAAACTCTCTCGGCGAGGTCACTTCATCTCGGAAAGACCCTATCGGGTCGGCAAGACATCACGGCGAACACCTTCTTTCGCCGATGCCGCTTCCTCTCTTATCGGGGAGACCACCACTAGTTGGTGAGACCTCTCGCTGACCTTGTTTCCTTCGCCAAGACCACTTCACCTCGATGAGACCTTATCCCGACGGTGAGACCTTACAACAAAGCCCCCCCATACTGTCTCCAAGACCTTGGCCTGTCGGCTAGTACTTTCGCCGGGCTCCTTTATTTTGCTGAGACCTATGTTTGTCGGTAGGACATCTCCCCAAGATCACCATCCTACATCGAAGGCACTCCGTTTCGGTGAGACATCATTCATTCGCCGAGAGATCTTTCTGAGCTCCTATTTCTTCGGCGAGATCCCCAGCCTTCGGCGAGACCTTACGTCGACCTCAATCCCTCTCAGCGAGACTTTCGCTATCGGTGAGAACTTCTGCCGAAGCCACCACATTACACCGAAGGCATTCATTTTGGTGATACCACCCGCGGTCGACAAGACTTCACGCTGATTATACCTAGCTTCGTTGAGACGTCCTTGTGAAAAACTATCGGCATGACCTCCTTCCAAGTGGAGAGATACATGAAGACTCATGGCGACCTGAATGTCTTGGTGACTGGTTTATTCAACCAAATAGGATGCACTGCTAGTCGGAAAAACAATAGGAAGGTCTTGCCGACTTCCTTCTCTGATGAGTTTTGTGCCAAAACTGATTGAGGCATACTTTTCAACTGAGCTCCTTGTAAAATAGCATCAGATGCATGACCTAACCCTCGATGCAAATGTCCCATTTGGCCCTTATGAACATCTGAAACATAATTTATCCTGCCTGATTGAGCTCGTAGGTGAAAATTGAGGAAAAATAA